>JAMZAV010005254.1:0-38686 GCA_024449915.1 Sweltsa coloradensis
TTCCCCATAAAAAAACTTTTTTTTTTTTTTTTCCCCCCGAATTTGTGACAGCTGTTTTATTAGTTTTTTAATCAAAAAATTTTAATTTAAAATCTTGCTTGAATCCATTTATTTTTTTATTTATTTGTCGTCTATCCTATTCAGTTTTAAAAACTGATTTATAAAGAAGGAGACTAAATAGAACTAGGTATACGTTAATGCAAGCAGAATAATAAACTATATACTTAGGCCTACGTAAGCAAATTTAGGTATAATAATGTTACAAAAACAATTTTATTTATGATAACATAATATATTCTATTGTGGATATGAAAAATTAAAAATTAAACGATCTAAATTAATCAAATAGAAATTAAAAAATTAAATAATAGAAAACACCTTCAAAAAGGAAACCGAAAAGAAAAAAAACTGTTTTTTTTATATGATCCCACTCAAACGAATAATTCGAAGTTAACCAAAATTCAGAAACACCACATCGGGGAATAATCAAACTTTCGCGAAAAAAAAAACACCGACCACAAATAAATAATTAAAAAATACATTATCTGTTCCCAATATTTATTTTATTTCTTAATCAGTTGTATAAACCGATTTACAAAGACGGACAACAAATAAAACGAAGTACTGTACATAAATCCACCAAAATAAATAAATTATATATATATATGTTAGTACTTTAGACAGAAATTAAAAAAGTGACTACACCCCGGTGTAGTCATTTTTTTAATTTCTGTCTAAAGTACTAACATTACAGCGTCATAGTCGCCTACTATAAAGCCAAGTTTAAACATATATATATATAATATATAATTTTTTTTTTTTTAAATAACTAGATTACAACGACAATGTTCAATTATTAGACAGCAATTTATAATAACATATTCAAAACTAACTTAAAAATGTGAAATGAAATAATTTAAAATTTTTCAAATAGAAGAAAGAAAAATATAAAATAGAAAGAGAATGGAAAGAAAAGAGAATTAAGAACTAAAGAAAGAAAGGTGAAAAGAAAAAACTTGTTCAAATACCCTATACATTCGTATTCAAGCAATGAACTATAACTGCAAGTTTCTAATTTACTTCACACGTGTTGAGTGTCTATGCAGTATACACATGGCACCTATGTTCTACACGATACAACCAAATAAGAATACATTATCTAACTACACTGCGATTCATGTTTCATTTACAACGTCCACCATTTGTATTTTGTAATCGTCATAAGAAATTTTATAACAATTAGGTTATGTAATTGTGCACGACCTAAGTCAAAACAAATAACCATGGAATGGTGTTAAATTATTACGCACTAAGGACTACTCTCTTAATGTGGATCGGTCCGTTATGATATATTTATAGTTTGCCTGCTCGGCATACTAATGAACAGCCCATCAAAACTTGAGAGGGTTGCAACCGGCTACATGGAAGATATCGAGGGGGGGGGGAGAGAGAGTGCAATACTCAGTCATCAGAGAGGGTCTAAACGTATAAGTGCACACTCTTGAGCATTGCACCGGATAGGTAGACCTTGTGCCATGAAGAAGTCCTTCAGGAAATATATAGTTACACTTTTCTAAACGTGTGTAATATAGCAAGAGAAAAAAGAGACCGGTGTGGTATTCTCTTGAGCAAGATGGGTTTATAGACACACATAACAAAAACTTGTAGAAATACAGCCAAACCTTACCACTCAAAAGGAATGAGATCTAAAAAAAAGGGCCAAGCTCATTACCCTTCCACATAAAACGTACAGTGTCCCATAACAGCATCCTCGAAAAGCTTGGCAAAATAGAATTTGCGATTATTAATTTAACGTAATAGTTTATCAAAGTTTTTTTTTTTGTAATTAATTTAAACGTAAACATGCAAATTCTATTTTGCCAAGCTTTTCGAGGATGCTGTTATGGGACACTGTACGTTTATGTGGAAGGGTAGATGAGCTTGGCCCTTTTTTTTAGATCTCATTCCTTTTGAGTGTGTAAGGTTTGGCTGTATTTCTACAAGTTTTTGTTATGTGTGTGATCTCATTACTTTTTCAAGTTCCATTACAAAATTATTTGCTAAAATATAATATTTTTATCAAAGTTGATTTAAATTCTATGGTATTAGCAGAAAACAATATAGGATGTAAAATATCTAGACCCGGATTCATGTACATCCTGGGTATAGGTGGTATAACCATGGTATAACCGACGGTATAAGGACTGGACCCCAATTCTTGAGTTCGTGGGAGATGAGTTGAAAACGCAATTTGAAAACGAAGTCGTTTTCGTTTTCGAAGGAATTGGTATTCTTGAACGGTATCGTGGAAAACGTCATGGGTTGTGAGTTGAAAGCATTGATATTAAACCCCTATAGTAGGCGGTTGAAAGAGTATCACGAAATCCAAACACTTTAAAAAGATTTGCGTATAGCAAAGAGCTCGAAAAAGTTCTATATTTATTCTAGATGGCAGTGCCTTCATAAACGCAGGCCAATCGAAAGACAAGTTGTATGAAATGATTTGATTGGTGAAATTTATGTAAACAAACAGTTGAGCAAGTTCATATCAAAACAATGTTGTGCTGGCATAGGGTTGGCTAGGCTTGTCAAACATGTAATGTAAGTATGAATTTTACTAGTCCTATAGCCAAATGGAACTTTAGACCTACACTGTTGTATTATAAATAATTTTCTACATCTGGGCCTAGGCCAGGGACGGTGTCTGATTTGTTTTATGAGAGTATAATGACACCTTTTCTCGTTCCCCACAAAGAAGAAAATTTTAAATGTCCGCCATTTTGTTTACGTATCGCACTTTCCCGCCTAACTCTGCTTATACCGTCAACAAGTGTCAAGTAACTATGGTTACTTGTTGATTATATGCCAAGTGTTTAAGGCTTATTTTAAAACCTTTATTTGGAAGCCTTCCAACAAACTTTTTCAACTTTTTTTTTCAAAAGAGTCTATCATTCTATAACCTTAATGTCCATGTAAAATATGAACATTGTAGCCCCACCCGTCTGGTCAGAATCGCGGGCCGACGTATTAGATGTTAGCAGTAGTAGGCAGTAGTAGGCAGTAGCAGTAGCTAACATCCTTAAAGTGATTTTGAGCATGTTTCAAGCCATTTTTTCACCAAGAAGGAATAATCGTACCCAAATAAAATTTGGCATGTGTTGTCAGGTACCTAAATCCCCTCGATTGTGATAGTTTTCAAGTTCACATCACGTTACATGACGGCTGGGTAACACCTCGAAATCACCCCAACTCTGCTTGGTGTATAAGGTGCTTGAGTGTGTAGCGCACCGCGGCTTGGCTGCTGCGCCCTACGGGCACCTAGATCTGCGGAGCGTGCATGATATTGACCTGCGCGGGACTATGATGTGACTGTACTGTGCATAAATACTCTTAGGGTGTGCATGCGATGTGCTTTCTAGCTCAATCAACTCGATCAAACCTTATTTCAAATTATCTTGTGGATGAAAATATATATACAATGCAAACTATTTTAATTGCTCCTTAAGGCTATTCGACCGCGTTTTTCTATTTTCCAAAATATGCTACCAAATCAAAATATAGTGAATTGAATGGCTTTGAAACCTGTCTCATTTAGAAAATCAAAACTATTTTTTTTTAAATTTTTTCGATCCGGTACACGGCCAATATTGCCACATCAAAATAATTTCAAACTTCAATTCGCCAAGGCACACCATTCAACGTAGGGTATTGTGTTTTTGTGACATTAATTTTCAACTGGTTTTCTAGAGGCTGATTGAGAGAAAAAAGATTTTTTAAACAATTGTCTTTCCTGCGAATTTTTTCGTTTGGCGGTACAAATCGGTACAAAATACCGCCAAACGAAACAATTCGCTGGAAAGACATTTTTTTTAAATATCTCAGTCAGCCTCTAGAAAACCGGTTGAAAATTAATATCACAACATCACAGCACCCTACGTGGAATGGTGTGCCTTGGCGAATTTAAGTTTTAAATTATTTTAAGGTGTGCCGGATCAAAAAATTTGAAAAAATAGTGTTGATTTTCTAAAAGAGACAGGTTTCAACGCCATTCACTATATTTTGACTTGGTAGCATATTTAGGAAAATAGAAAAACGCGGTCGAATAGTTTTAAGCATTATTTTATCAAGAACAAGACAAGTTTTCTTCACTTCAATAATATTGAAATATGTGTTCACATTCTTCTCCGCTCATATTTTTGAAAAGCTTATATCTTTGACAATGTTGTTCATGGTTAACATAAAAATAAATTACTAGAATATGATTCTTACGTTATAGTCGTTCTACTTTTGTTCGTGTATTTTAATATATATACATATAAATGCAAGTTGTTCGTGTAAGTAAATAAAATGTCATTGTTATTCTGTGTCTGAAGGTCAACATTGATTAAAAAGGCATAATATGGTAATAAATATACTGGATCTACTACTATTTATTGATGGATACAGTGGTGGATCTAGGACATTATCATGGGGGAAGGGGGGAGATTCGCGCGTTCATGTACATCCGTGGAAAAGGCATGGGAGCTCCCTCCCCATTAATTGCGGCACCGACTAATTTTTTTAGTACAGATTTTTAAAGTGCATTTGGTGCGTTTCAGGAAAATGTGGTGGACTGAATGCAATACCGAAACAATGTAGCTTGTGTGTGTGCGTTAATTTGTTTTGTCGTCATGTCGAACAAAATTCATAGCATACGTGCTACAACCAAGCAGCCCTGCACGGACAACAGGCCGTGCCCTGCTGTAGCGTGCACAATCACATCCCGATCCACACACAACTTCACTCCCTCCCCTAACGCCTTACGTTATTATCCTTTCTAGGGTGGCCTTTTATATATATATACTATTGTAATATATGCCGTTCGCTACGCTGTTTGCACAATAAAATAATAAAATATTATGGAATAATATAATATATTTTATTTTTAAAGAATCATGGGGGGCGATGCCCCACCGCCCCCCTTGTATCCTCCACTGGATGGATACGATAGTATATATTTATAATCGTTTTCCGGGTAACAATAATTATAGAACCTTGCACTACAGACCCCCGATTCAGACATTTTTTCCCGGGTATAAGTGGTATAAGGACGGTATAGCAGGGCCCTGGGGGATAAAAGGCTGGTTTAAATCTCAGAACCTCATCAATAGAAATTTTCAAACCCCCAAAAGTACAACAAATGTTTTTTTCACGCATTCCCAGCCCTGTAAATCAGCAGTTGCAAAAGAAATAAAAATTGCTCCCCTCTTTTGTTTTTAATTTATTTTTTGACAGAAGATGCGTGGATCATTTAAAAAAAAAAAAAAAGGGTATTATTGCCCTAAATTTTTGGGAAAAGCCTGGCTAATTATTGTTCATCTGCATAAGGCTTTAGTAATCAAAACTATTATTTGTGCGGGATGTGTGTAAAAAAAAGGGGCGTGCAGGCCTAGGGTTTCCCAGGGGAGGCAAGGCTTTTCAAAAAGTGTAGTTGTATTAATTTTTATAGTCCCTTTTAAAATAAACGAATTTTTGGCCTACACTGTTTTATGAATAATTTTTTACTCTGGGCCCAGGCCCCAGACGGTTTTGATTGTTTTTGAGAGTAATGAAAACTTTTGTTTTAAACAAGACGCAAAATTTAAAATGCCGCCATTGTTTTAAATTTTCTTATCCCCGTGCGAGGGGGGGATAAGTTTCATGAATTTGGGTTCGGGGTTATACCCCAAATTTTCCCCCTAACTTGCTTATACCGGGATAAAAATTTCATGAATGGGGCCCCGGGTTTTGACTTTTTTAGACAGTCGGTGCCGTGGCAGGATTTTAGGTGGCTTTAGTCTATTGTTTTATATAAACCAATTTTTTAAACAAAGTTTGTAATTTAAAGGGAAATTTTTTGAAATCAATCACTAAATTTTTTCAACTCCCTTTCCCCATTTTTTTTAAAATATTTTACACCCTATTATTTTACTAATTTTGTTAAAGTAAGCTGCAAAAAGGATTTTATTATATATTGTAAGTTAAGAGCCCCAAAACTCAGGATTTAAATTAATTACGCACAAATAAAAATAATAATCTTCTAAAAATCAAACGACTACCTTAACCCTTAAATTAATACCCTACGTAAAGGTAGTAAGTTTAGAAAAACAAGAAAAATCAAACTCGGGACAAAACTGTTTCTTTCCCATGCATGTTCATAGTATAATATATGAAATGCACATTATCTATGGAAAACTCACAACGTGGTAAACGAAATGTTTGTCGCGTGTGTCTAACAGTACGACCAAAACAATCTATACGTATAGAAAACAACTCTAACAAAAGTAATAAGAAACAGTTACCAAAATCAAAATCAGTATGTAAAATGTGAGAGAGTTGACCTTGACATTGCAAATTTAAAAAACTGCATTGTAAATGATATGCATGGTCGTGTTTTGGATCTCACCTAAGTCAACTCAAATATTTACGGCACTGTCAAATAATAAATATAATTCTAAATCTACTGGCTTCTTCGCGCGATACAAGCTCAAAAATCATATTTCTACGGGACATGCTATAAGCGGACGATATAGCGAAACTAGGGTCGTAGATCTGAAACTAAACTATTGCAAGTTTATATAAACCAACAGTGTTGTTTTGGCTGGTGAATGTATGTGGCTATATATAATAGGTTATATCTTGAAAATAGGATCTTTAAGCATTGTATTATACCACATTATAAACAATCTCTTCCTTAATAACCGGATGATTTGTTCTGGCTTCTGGGCCAGTGGGCTAGATCACGAGTGGCGTGACAATTATTCTTGCCAACAAAAACGTCTTGAACAATTTCCGTTTCTTGCTCTTTCGTTGTCCAAAAACGCTTCACAAAAGTAGAGAGAGAGAGATTGATTGATTGATTGATTGATTGATTGATTGATTGATTGATTGATTGATTGATTGATTGATGATTGATGATTGATTGATTGAGTAAGGTCTTTATTAAGGCGGAATTAAGGCTAGTGAAGCTTATCTTCCATCAACCTGATCTTAGTGCTTCATAAACGACAAAAATAATTACATTTAATTGTAACAGCTTATCCTATATTAAAGTAAAGAATATTCCATACATACTGTAAATAAAACTAGGCGTATATAAACAAAATACTGTATAAGCTTACTTACATAATAATGAACTTATATGTTACTGTTATAGAAGTTGTGTATGTGCGTTTTTAGCACAAAAACAATTTTATCTTTTTTTCAGAAAAAAAGAAGCAAAATTGTCGATTATGATACAAATAAATCACAATACAAATATTCGGCTTCGTTAAAAGAAAGCTCTCATCTCGAGCCACCAGTACGATTTGCTTATAGCAATTGCCATAAAACGGCTTAAGAACACGGCTTAGGTGAAGTATTGGCCTACAATATAATTATGGTATTTCTGAAATCTCTGCTCCCACATTTCTACGTTTCGTAAACAGACTTGTTTTCAGAAGTAACTTTATGGCAAGATGACGGTATATCCGCGAGTAGCTATTTCAAGAGACCTATTTTAAAATATATTTATATGGCTCAAAGTTAGCGTAATATTGCTTCCGCAAAGGCTAATGTTATGGGTTGTGATTACCGCAACCTGTGATAATATCTGTCCAATAGATTTTTCGATGGAGGTATTCCAATTGTATTTCTTTAGAGACTTATGCCATTAGCCGTTGCCCGTCCGTCGGAACGCATACTGTAAGGGACGTAGGTTCGAAGCTCGCATGAGGTATAGATCTACGTATTGTCCCTTATCCTCACTCACTACTATACCAAGATAGCCAGTCACGACTCACGACATATATTCAATTAGTAAGGTGGTGTGTGCTTTGTACAAGATGTGTGACCAAACCTTACATGTAGGCCTATATAAGAGAGGTATTACCACATATCACGAATTCATTCTGCATTAGGGGTATAATACGTATTACTTACTTAGCTTTGCTGTCGTGTTACTATGTAGTATAAAGAACCCGCAACTCAAAGACTTGCAAATAACAGATCATCCTATATTATAGATAGACCATCCTAATTATGAACATATTATGAATCCTTATGCGATTGAATTGCTCAATTAGGTTATGGATTTCTTATGCGGTTTTAGTCCTAGCACGATTAGGGCTCTGCGGGTAGAGGTTTTGACAGTCGGATTGGGTACTAAACTGCTACGGGGTTTCGGGTCGGGTCGAGTATATGGAAAATACGGCCGTTATAATAATGTATTTTGAAAATGGACATTAAATTCTTCTTGTGGAGAATTTTACATTATAATTTTCTTCTGATTTCATTTTCTATTGTCTGGATTTATATTGAATGGCATTTGGTATATAATGCTGCAATTAAAATTGTCTGAACCGGCACCTCCACCAATAGTTTGAAAATCCTACACCGGTCCCTCCACCATCCCCACAAATATATTTATTTTTACCCGAAAATCGGGCACATTTCTTTAGCGATCAGGTCATCCCCAAATACCCGACCCGACCAGAAATTTCGGGTACCCGCACACACACCACTAAACACGATTCATATATGATATGTATGCGATTGTATAGCCTCGATCTCCACCATGCAGGCACAAACCGATCGCGGACTCACTACTAAACACATAACTAAAACGTCATTAGTGCGACGGAGAGGGTTGAGTAGACTTACTTGCGAATCTGGGGTCGCTGGTGGTGGCGCCGTACCATCCTGCCGCGGCGCTGTTTCGCATGTCGCCATAGTGAGACGATATGTCGGAGCCGTTGCAGTATTGCGTCGGGAACTGGTGGTGCACGGCCCCCACGTGCATGTAGGGGCTCGCCATCAGCTGGGCCGTGGGACTGTGCGTGGCGGCGGCGGCGGTGCCGTTACTACCACTGGAGCCGGCCGTGCTGCTCCGGTAGGGCGAGGGCGGTTGCAGCTCCAGCTTGCGGTACGACTCTTCGATGGGGCTGAGGATGTCGGTGACGGAGAACGGGGTCGTGTGCGGATGGTGCTGGTGTTTGGGGCTCAGGGACATCGCCAGGTCGGCACCATTGAGCTCGGGCAGGAGCCCTTGCAGGTCCGCCGCCGCCGAGCGGGCGAGCGCCGCGGCCTCGTCCAGGGGGAAGCTCGACGTGGACACGACTGCTGGGAGAGCCAGGGTGCAGAGGTCCCCGCGACACACCACAACAACAACTAACGTCTTCAAGCGGCTTCCAGCACTCTCGACCGGCTCTTACACACCCCGATACCACAGTTAGCAGCACCTCTTCAACTCTAGAGCTCTTCTCTCCCATGGGAAAGAGACTGTGGGCAATAACTCAACCGATGACAGGAGGGGCGTGGCTTAATCAGAGCCAGCCAATGGAGGGCGAGCGTCGACCCCGGGAGTCACCATCACTCGCAACAAGTCCCGCCCCTCGAACTTGAGTGGTTTTCTACGGCGCTCGAGCGGCTTTATTGGGGCCCAAGCGCACATCTCGGCTCGGGGTAGAAAATGTATTATGTAAGTGCATGTGTGATCTAAATGTTTGATATGTTATTGGACTTGGAGGCAGCTCGCTACCTCGGGACGTCTAGTCGACTAAACAGGGCTAGACGTATAAGGTAATAGATGGTAATAGCATCGTTTTAGACGTTGACGTCGATGTGAGTCCATGAATAACAATTACATGTATCCCTCTGTAATTTACATATTTCCACAAATCAATTAGAAAACATTTGCACATATGGCAAATTAGTCTCAAATGAAGACAACGTTTGCACAGAACTCTGTTTGTTTCAACATTGTGTTACTTATCAGCCATATGTACAAAAAATAACATCTTCTAAAACGTGTAAGAGAATGTTTGCGTCACACATAATATCATGCAACCACACGGTACGGGAGTGATGCTATGGCAATGGCACAGTAGAAGTTGTTAGTTGTAACCATATAACTATATTTAGGGTTGTGATGTGCTCGTGTTGATAATATTGCACAAGAGCGTTACGAAGGGTGTGTGTTGCGTCGGGTGGGGTAGAGGGGGACGAAGTTATGAACAAATTAGCAGAGGGACGACAATATAGGCGGAAACGTTACCGGTGTGCCGCGGAGGGGTGTTGAAAGTGGGTGGGGGTGCCGAGCTGTGAAAGAATATATATTTATGGTCGCTTATGATGCAATTTTACCCACTCACATTTTTATACAATAATGCGTGGTTGGGAAAATATATGTGAGTAACATTTCATGGGAGGTAGGTCTCAACTGTCAATACTAAACACATTATTTTGTGAAGCAACATCGTTGAGTATTACAAAACTTGTTGTAGTTGATTTCTCGATCAGTGAATCGCTTGGGGTATATAAAAATCACCATAAACGGTATAAACATGTTCTTTATTGGCTACATTGCTAGAGCCTTAGAGACAATATTTATTATTGAGATTAATCCGGCACTCATATTTTTATGGAAACGTTTGTCTATGAAAGACATGACAATGAGTCAAGTGAAGCGCCATAGTTGTAATATCCTGACGCGTGCTCTAAAGAGAGAAAGAAAGAGAGCGAGAGAGTGTGAGAGAGAGAATCCAAGTGTGTATACTCTCTTGACTGGAGTAATGTGAGTGTTTTCTTCCACTCCCTTTGATTGAGATTATTATGAGAATCACATCAAGAAGCGCGCTCTGCGCTGGCTCTACTCGTCGTGAAGAGAGCTCGTGAAAAGTGCACGTGTAGTGGGGTGGATCTCATCTGATCTCGAGTCGAGGAGTCCTCGTATGTCTCTTGGGATTGTGTAAGAGCCTCTCCAGCGGGGGACTTGAGGCGGCCGACAGACACTGCATCATTGCACGCGCTAACCTAGACATAGGCAACCTGCATTCATCTTACAAACTAGGTACACGATTACTGTATGCTTATGGCATTCTCAAAGTAACAATGAAAACAATAACAATTTATTATCGTTTAAATAGCTTATCATTACAATGTACTTAAATGCAACACACATAAATACGGCGAGCGAAATTAGTCTCACATGTTATACTAGTAATAATAAAAAAAACAAAACAAGTAGGGTAAAAAAAAGGGATACAACCTATAACATGTTAATGCTCTTCTCGAAATAAATACAAAACGTTAACAATAATAATAAATACAAAACCGTAAACTTGATAACGTGAACTTTCGAAACTTTCGAAAGCCAAATCGATGCGAGAGTCATTAAATATTACGTGTTTAATTTAAACTCTTGAATTATCATTTTATCTATTTATTTATTTAACGTCTATCTTATTCAGTTATAAAAACTGATTTACAAAGGAGGACAACATGACTGGAGCTTAAAGCGATATAAACTAACATTTTGAAATTTAAATTATTCCATGGTAGATGATTGTAGTACGATACTGGAGCCCCAACTTACCGGAAAATAAACAATTTTGATAGGTAACAATAAATATACGAAATGATTGCCCTCGATTAAAAATCACAAAAGTAGCGGTGCAAAAGGTTGTATTCTGACCCAGTAGCATCAGTACACGTAGCAGCAGCGCCCAAAACTCGACCTGCAGTCTCGGAAAATGTTGATGTAGCGAGCGTCTCCACTTGACTCTTATGGCTCGAATGTCTGTTTTTTTGTTTGTTTTTGTTTGTTTTTTGTTGTTTTTTTCTGTTACTGCTTCGGTACAGGTCGCACCGTTTCTCTGATCGACCTGAAATTTTGCACACATGTACATACCACCTATGCGGGTTGCTGTATAGTTTTTGAAGAAAATCCGATCATTGGTTATAAAAAAAAAAATAATAAAAAAAATAAAAAATGTTCCGATCGTTGTGAAATTTTGCAGGGTCAATAAGTACAACATTCTCTCCTATTTTACAAATTTTCATCTAAATCGGTCAAGACCAGATAGAAATTACATTTTAACAAAAGTAACGTTACCATGGCAACGAAAAGTCGCACGAGAATTCTGGTCACTATGCACTGCCACCTAGAAGTAATCAAAATACTATCGAGGAAGCAGTGTATTATTTGTTATCAAAGAGTTAAAATAGTTTTCCCAAAGAAATGATGTCAAGGTCCTCGAGATGGCGGTGGATTTTATCCATTCTCTCCTATTTAACAAATTTTCAGCTAAATCGGTCAAGACTTATTGGTATGTAACATTATGGGAATATCGTACTCGGGTCGTGTTGCACGTACCGGTGCTCGCTCAACAACGCGACGGGACTTTAGCGTTTTCCTAGTTTAATTATCAACGAAGAAAAGTAGAAGGTTATAATATAGTTGTTTATTTAAAATTAAAGTTATCTACTATTTAATTATCTTCATAAAAGTTGGCTTCGACTAAATATTTAAACATGTTTATGATTATTGCAAATATTAAACTATATGTGCATTAAATTTGCCATTGCTTTAAAACATGTTGATATTAATATTGTTATTGCTTAAACAAAGAGACCTCGGCTGAAAATCAGATAATTAGAAAGCGTTCTAACTTGGCCAGTTGTCCTTTATGACTGTATACTAGGAAAACGCTAAAGTCCCGTCGCGTTGTTGAGCGAGCACCGGTACGTGCAACAACGACCCAAATACGACATTCCCATAATGTTACATACCAATAAGTTTTTAAGGTCTTGACCGATTTAGCTGAAAATTTGAAAAATAGGAGAGAATGTTGTACTTATTAACCCTGCAAAATTTCATAACGATCGGAACATTTTTATTTTTTTATTTTATTTTATTTTTTATTTTTTATAACCAACGATCGGATTTTGTTCAAAAACTATACAGCAACCCGCCTAGGTGGTATGTACATGTGTGAAAAATTTCAGGCCGATCAGAGAAACGGTGCGACCTGTATCGAAGCAGTAACAGAAAAAAAACCCAGACATTCGAGCCATAAGAGTCAAGTGGAGACGCTCGCTTCGCTCGCTCAATGACGATTTTCAGATGAACAAATGAATTTTGAGGTAATATTTCAACAGTTTATTTTTACAAAATGTGCATTTTCAAGATTTTACACTTATAAGACACAAATATGAAACCCTGCTATAGACGTGTGTGGTTCAGATGCTACGAACTCGTACCAAAGATTAGCTCGTAATTAACACGGGATATGCTGACCCGGCGCCTCCACCAAATTCGAGATTTCCTTTTAAAACGAGTAAATTTCGAAGAGTAGTTGATATTTTAGCTTCTGAAGCCTTGTTTTCATGTTGGCAAACGAATGAAAACGAACAGGTCCTAGGCAAATCACGCTGGTATAGGTCCGCGCGATCATCGAAGGTCGAGAACAAAGTGTATATTTTTATCATTTGTTCGCTCGCGCCGCGCTATTCTCTCGTCTAACATGTGCACGAGTCATTACGGACTCAATATGCAGATTTAAGATGGATCATCGAAATACATTGCAACAGTTGATAATTATATTAATCAAGAAAAAAATATGGTCTTGTCTTGAACGTATTTTTTTTGCTGCAACTTGCATGGACAAGAGCATTTAGCATAATTTTTCAATCAGATAAATCGATATCAAATCAATCACATCACACTTAGGTTTTTAGATAGTACAAAAATAACAATTCCGGGTTTAGTGACAGAAACGTAATAGGTTTACTATACTTGATTCACAATTCACATAAGGCTTTACCAGAGCACTCTTACCGATATTTTGAAAGTCAAATGGCTGAAAGTTGGTTGAATGGAAGAGGAACTTGAATAAAAAAGAAAAAATGGACGGGACAATAGCTCCCCTTTCACTATTATATGTTAATGTTATGGGTCAATAAGAAAAGTTGAGTATGAGGTGCAATAAGTCTTACTTAATTTTGAGCTACATTTTTTTAACTGATAAACCACACCTTTGTCTCCGCTACGAGTATAAGGGAAAATAATTTTCTGAAATAACATTTGATGTACGATTTTTTTCGTCCACCGGTTCAAAACTCTTTATTTATGATATTGAAGCCAGTTTACTGATCTAGGAATTGTACAATTTAAAAGTAAAATTGAAGCAACGATAATGAATCAAAGAGCAAAGAATTGATTTTTACTATTTATTTGTAGGTTATTGTCTGAGTGTTTGTGTAATGTTAATTTACCTTCATAAGTTCTTATTAATGATTTTGCTTTTCTCTTTGTTTGTTCATTATTGCTTTGATTATGATATAAACAATGTATTTTAAATATATTTTTCTCTGTTGTCTGTTGCCGCCCACTGATGGAGCTTGCAACTTGAGTAAGGTGTCCTGTATCATTGCTGTGATCAGTTTGACATGAACAATTTTAAATAATTATATATCTGATATAATTATATATATGAGTCAAGATTTTTTGGACTAAAATGTTATCAAGATTTGAACACAAAAATGAAGATTGAACACAAGAATAAAGATTTCGCGTTCGGTGGTTTCTTCCGCGAAAGTTTTTTATTATAATTTATTATATATATATATTTATATATTTATATTTATATTATATTTGATTTGCTGTTCCTGATTTTCGGCTAACCTTATATTCTTTTAAGTAGGATCGTCTAACAAATCAGTTTTTTTCCTTTTTTTTCTTTTTTTCATTTTCCACCCCTTTTTTTATTTGATTCATTAATTAAATGCATTTAATATCATTTTTATTTGTTACCAAAATTGTTGTGTTTAATGCATTGTTCGTTGTAATGCTACTATTTCAAATATTTACGAAAATGTAGTTTATTGTTGTTTCTGCATCTATGTAATTAGATTTATTTTGTTGTCCTCCTTTGTAAATCAGTTTTTATAACTGAATAGGATAGACGTTAAATAAATAATAAATAAATAAATAATAAAGTACCATCTGACAAAAATCGCACATCGAACATTATTTCAGAAAATTATTTTCCCCTATACTAAGAGAAGAGACAAAGGTGTGTTTAAAAAAAATTGTAGCTTAAAAGTAAGTATTCCACCTAGAACTTTACTTTTCTTATTGACCCAAAATTTGCATATGATGGCCAAAAGGGAGCTATTGTCCCGTCCATAGAAAAAACTTCAAGTTCCTATTTCATTCAACCAACTTTCAGCAATTTTACTTTGGCTTTCAAAATATCGGCAAGATTGCTATGGAAAAGCCTTAATTCACAACTAATTTGTATATCGTTGATAGGTTAAGTCTATAAATTCATGATTGTTGTGAGAAATATAAAAATATACTTGAATTTAATAGAACTAGGAAAACGCTAAAGTCCCGCCGCGTTGATGGATGAGCTTTTTAAAGGTTTTAGTTTGCGTGGGATATCTTTACTTTTGCAAGTGCTTTGTTTTGCTGCCTACGCATTCTAGGTGAATGTTAAGTTTCTTTTGTTTCTTGTCAATTGGTATTATTTACCGTAAAAAACTTGTATTAAAAGCTTTATTTCTATGGATTCTGGCTAAATTTTTCCACTTTTTCTTTCAAAAGGTACTACATAACCATAACCTTAATGTCCATGTATAATATGAACGTTGTAGCCCCACCCGTTTGGTCAGAATTGGCCCAAATGGCACGAAAATATCGCACAAAAAGTCAAAAAACGTATATTAAAAGCTTTATTTCTCTCGATTCTGGCTAACTTTTTTAACTTTTTCTTTCAGAAAGCAATACATCACCATTACCTTAATGTCCATGTGAAATATGAACGTTGTAGCCCCACCCGTTTGGTCAGAATTGGCCCAAATGGCACGAAAATATCACACTAAAAATCGAAAAAAAATCGTAAAAGTACGATATTCATGAGAAATATTTCTTCGATTGTACCCAAAAACAATACACCTCTAAGTTCAGAGAAAACGAAGGTCGTGTCAAATTTTCATCAAGATCGCATATGCCGTTTGCCCGGTAGAGAGCGAACAAACAGACGGAAAAAAAAAAAAAAAAACAAAAAACAACGGAGCTAAATTTTTTGGGGGGTCGGTGAAATTGAAGTCTTCGCTTCGCTCATCCAAAAACATGTTGATGTTTATTGTTTATGCTCTGTTTAAATATATGTTCCAAATAAAAACTTAATTAAAGTGTTTCATAATGTGTTCAAAAACATAAATGAAATCCTTGATTGCAGTTTAAGCTTGTACATTTTACATTGAGGTCATGTTTAGATCTTATTAATAATATGCACCTTAATTTCATTACCTTTGACGTTCAACATACACTGAACAACGTACCGTAAATTTATCGGTTTTCTCATAGAAGATGAAGCATACTAGATGGCAGGTGCCTTTATTCATAGTGTAGTTCTGTGCATCGTAAAGTAATGAGCTACAAATTGCTTGTCTGTAATCTACCGAGTGGAAACACTACCGTGCCTTAATTGTCGGGATAGTTGAGCTGGGTGTTAATCGCAAGAGCTGCATTACTTTCATTCCTGAAAGCAGATTCGCATTACGAGGTTAGCCGAGCGAACACGATTGCCGAGTAGTTCGTACTCGGGTCACGGCTTCGAGAAACGAATGTTGGTGCAAAGACGTTGGAATAGTATTTAGATGGATGGGATGTTTAATGGAGAACGCGTTCGTTATTACGAGAAAGAAACATGGTAACAGTCGTATACATTGCTGTTGCAAATACTTTAGTCGAGTCCTCTAATATCGCCAGCCAATCAGCAGTTGGTTGATTAATTTGACACATTAGAGGTGGTTTAGTTTGGTTGCATACAGGAATAGGATGACTCTGTTCGGGAGGTTACGAGGTCGTTTTCCAGATAATTAATTCATGTTGTATCAATTGGACTTAGCAGTTTAATGAAGTTGCAGCGATCCTAGGATGGCGTGCTCGTGCTTAAATCACGCGTTACTTTACTCATAACCACCCAGTGCAATTTTTACTTTAAAAAATTAATTTACTTGAAGTGTCTGTTCAAAAGTACGTTCATTGGCATTTAAAGAATAGTCTTTATTTTCTTTTGTCTTTAATGTATCAAATTAATTATATTTTCGATTTTCTAGAAAGTTATTCACTAAGTTTGTAACATTGCTCGTTAAAAGTTACCGCGTGATAAATTTAGCACTTTAGGCTTAGGCCTACTTTAAAAAGTTGTAACTCAACTCTGCTCTAATCCGTCGGGCCAATACATACGTATACACAATACTCCAGTATGAACAACTTTCAATACAATCCAACCCCTGATATAAGTACTTAAGTAGCCTAGCTAAATAAAATCAGACAAATGGGAAGTTTCGTGTTTTACTCCAATCCAAATAAAAAGACAAAAATATTATTATTATGTGATATTAAATTTTTAACGGTCTGCTACAAAGACAGGAAAAATTGATTTTGCAGACTTTTGTCACATAAAAAACATCTTATTAGACGAGTGAGCGCAGCGAACGTAGTCTACAACGCTACTCGATCGGGCCTTGGTCGTGATTAATTCTGTTAAATGTTAAATGTTTGTTAAATGTCTGTCTGTCCGGTCCCATACGGCCGAACGGCTAAATAGACTGAGCTGAAATTTTAAACAGATATCCGTGACCAGGTAACTAAAAACTGCTAACAAAATGAGCACAATCCGTTGCGATTTAAATCTGCAAGAAATAAAAAACCGAAAAATACGTTGAAATGTATAGGAATTATTTTAACGACAATGGTTTTCATTTTGAAATAATATTTTTTGTTTGTTATTTACCTGGCTGTGAAATGCCGTGTCCAAGGTTAATCGAATATTTGACGTCAAGGTACCCCAAATTCCGCTCGTAGATTGAGTAAACCTTGCAATATTTTCACGTATTTTGTACTTGGCTATGTTTTCCATAGTATTGTCACAGATGATGGACTACACTGCGTTATATGCATTTCAAAACATGTTAAATAATTTTAAAAAATAGAATCCAGAAATTACAAAATCTTTTCCGACCATTGAACCCACGTCTCCCACATTTCGGCTATAACGGCGCTTTAGCCAACTCGACTAGGGAAACGCCAAAGTCGTTGTTAGACGAGTGAGTGAGCCATGTGTTGAGTACGCGGGAACATTTGCATTTAAGTTTGATTATAATATTCGTATAAATAATCGGGTATTTTAGTTTAGGTCATAGTTTAGCCCATAATGCTCCACTGTAGCCTATGATAGGCTAGGGAGGCCTTAGGTAGGGGGAAGAAAATGAATGTTACCGGGTACTCAACACATGGCTCACTCACTCGTCTAACAACGACTTTGGCGTTTCCCTAGTTTTACAACTCAACAAAACATACAAAGCTTTGATTCAAATGAATGCCAATGCTGTCTATTGTTATCATTTGCAATCAATTTGACTGTTGGCGAATCGATTTCTTCGAAATTATCATCAAAAACATCCCTCTTTTTCTTTCATAAGTTGGACATAGGAACGAAGATTTTCGTGCATGTTTTGCATAATTAATTTCGCGATTCCTTGATTTCAATTTCTGACTACTTCCATGTCCGTGTGCTTGTTTATGACGGTATCACCTAGTTTTTTTTAGTTTCTCTCGTTTTTTTATTTACCCTTTACTTTTCCATGTGCGAACATTTTTTGTGTATTATTTGATTTTTTGTTTATTTTTTTTAGTTCAGTTTGATGGGATCCTCCAATCCCCTTCGCTTCGCAACTTCGTTGTTGCAAATAGGTTATAATTGTTTTTCTACCAATTTGTAAATGTCATAACTTATACCAGTTTAAACGGTAACTAACTATAACTAACATCAAATTTCAAATTAACTATTGTAATTAAATGAATGTCATGAATGCAATTTTATCTTATATTAGCATCAGTTAAGAGTATTATTTTGCTGTATTTGAATAGTTGCTCTGTTTTGATTTCCCTCTTTATGACAGCTATATTGAATATTATATACCTTAATAATATATTGCCAATATAAAATGGAAATACTACAACAAGTAGCTAATAATAACACTTGTCACTGTTGTGATGAAAATACAAATAGTAAATAGAGTTACATATGGAAACTATAATAATATTATCACAAGCTCCAATAAGCGCAAGCGAACTATAGTGCAAATGGTCTGGGAACGTTCTAACGCTGGTCCATCAGAATCCCGAAGCTGTTATCGCATTCATTGTCCTCTTGAATCACAGGCCGCGCTCTGCGGGGCTCCCGCGCGCCGGAAGCTCGTCCCACCCCTCATCAAGCGCGAGCCATTGTGCAAGCAAACGTTTATTAGGGGATAGCACACACAAGATTAGAGGTTACGTATACAAAATTGCAGTAATTTATTACACATCGATTAAGCTATCTCGCTGGTGGATCTTGTTAACAGAGTAGATAGGTTTCTCAGGCATGAGGGGCCATACAAGTCAGGTGGCGTGTAAAGCGTTTAGGCCGAACCCAATGTGACAGCTCGGAATCCTGTCATCTCAACAATGTTTTGTTCGTTTTATTCCACTGCCATAACAGTTTGTCCTGCATTCCAAGATATCATCAAGCGTCGTCGTTCATTCATTCTTTCATTCATTCATTGTGGAAGTTGAAATGTAAAGAGATTACTTCGTTTCATAGAGAAGGGATTTCCAATAAGTAACCCAAATAAAATAACAAGAGCGCTACAAAGCACTTTAGACGAAAGTTTTTTAATCCATAAATGCAATTAAATTAATTATACGTTAATACCAAAATGATTTTGTATTTATTTTCATTTATTTACGTATATAATATTGATTTATTTAACGTCTATCCTATTCAGTTTTAACTTACTGATTTTCAAAAGAGGACAACTTAATAAAAGTAAGAACATAAATGAACACGAAATAATGAACTGAAATTTAGCAAAGTTTCAAATAATAATTTTACAACAACAATGTATAATAAGGCAATGATTTTTGATAACATATTCAAATTGTTTATTTAAAAATATGAAGTGAAATGAATTAAAATTAATAGAACATAAATTATCAAAGTAAATAGGGAAAAACATAATTATGTTTGTGGGAGAGCTGGGCGTATTTTAATGATAATCACGGAGACAAAAATCATAATAATATGACCACATTGAATGCATTGAATGAATTCTGACAATATAAGTATTGGTGACAAAGATCGGTCTGTGAACTCAAATGTGTAAATGTGATAGACTTATTCCCACACAACGATGGTCTTCACTCGATCCAGGCTTACAGCGGTATTTGCTATTCATATAAGCACGTTTATTATTAACGACCAAAACACGTTTAAAAATAAAGGTTAATGCTACCAGTGTCACGTTGGCCTAGGACACACTTGACTTTTGATTCATGCCCAAATTAAGAAATACTGAAATGCAAATTCTATTTGTTTAAGCTGAGTTAGTAAAGATTGACATTTAAATTTGTATGTTCCTAGATGACTGGGCATTTATAGCGTTGACCGTCGTGGCATAAATTGTTCAACAATACAAAAATGTATCCGAAGATAAGGAAGTTGTTTCAAATTTAAATATATATTGTGTCTTCAAGGTAATGTTTGATTGAATAAGGGTCAAAGCTGGTGCACAGTCACTAATATATTAAAATGTTTTTCTGCTATTTTGCAACACCTTTTCTGCAATGATGCGACGCAAACCACGTTCTTACATAAGTTTGTCTATCTGAGAATTATAGATGTGGACTTAGGCTTAGGTGATATACCTGCACCTACAGTTTGTATACCTGAAGATTTAGAACTTGAAAGTTATCAGTCCATTACACTGCGGGAGATGCCTAACTACCGGAAAAGATGCAAGGTAACAGTCAACAGTTAACTTAAACTACTGGAATCGATGAGTGTATAGGAAATAAATCCGGAGCGTACCTGAACCACTGAGTTGAATATGACACCTCTAATTATTGGACATAAAAAAATTACTTCGCCTTCTCTCCAAATTTGCTTCATAACAGATGGGAAATCAAATTAATAAAATAAACTTTGTATTTATAATATACGAAGCTTGATTTCTCACGTTTCATTCGTTTCGTCATGTGTACCTATCAAATGATCTGCACGAGGGAAACATTAGGGAGTGAAAAAGAAAAAAAAGGTTATGCAGGGATCATCGTACATCTCTTTTTCTCTTTTTTCCGTTTGTGCGTATGTCATATCTCACGATAAAAACCAAACATGATCTCCGATTGACATGCGTTTTTTTTTTAGTTTAGGTTGCCCTGATACAATGATGACAGGGAATGTTTAAGGTGACCTTGGGCGTTAAGGGGGGGGCTTGATATTTCTAAAAATGTAAATCTTAAACCCCGCTCCTCCACCAAAGATATTTCAACGTCATTTACATTTTATTTGATATGTTTACAATATATAATGATAAGCAGTACAAGTACAAGAGAAAGTAGAATCCTACACTAGAACGTAGCCATACCGTTTGCTGTTATTCAGAGCCGATAGAGGTAGTTCGGGAGGTCACCAGGTAAACAGCCTTGCAAATAGAAGGTCTAGCCGCTAGCGAAGAGACTTGGCAAAATGCAACGGGGAGGCAGTGTCGAGTAAATAGGCCTTGGATAACGTAAATCCACTCACATCTCATCATTAATATTTAACTAGGAAAACGCTTATGTCCCGCCGCGTTGTTGGATGAGCGTAATTGGTGCATTGAGCTGCCATGTGTTATGCGGATTTTCTGTTGTTCTGTAAAAAAATTATAACTAAGTTCAAGATTTTTTTTAAATAAAATAAAATTTAATAAAAAATAAACTTATACATATATATATATTTTTTAATTAATCATAATTTAAAAAAATACAAAAATAAAAAAATTGCGATTTTTATAAGAAATGATTATTCGATTGCGCTCAAATTTCACACGAATATATAAATTCATAAAATTAAGGTTCTGTGAAAAAATCATTACAATAGGATAAAGCATGTAGGTGTTAATTGTTTAAAAAAGAAAAAACCCACAAAATTTCATATTTTCATGAAAAATAATTTTTCGATTGCGCTCAAATTTCACCAGTGGCGGCTCGTGAGTATTTACCGTGGGGGGTCTGCAGTGGTTTAATCTAATTTGGGTAGTATGTACTTGCGTGAGCTCTACGGGGTCTGGGGCGAAGCCCCAGCCGCCGGAGGCGAAAAAAATTTTGGGGTCATTTTTCCCTCAAGATAGCCTGTAGTGCGATCTGAGACAGGTAGGCTCGGGACGTCTGGTCACCCATTTTGAGTAAAGTATAGAAGTTTTTGATCAATTATTTTTTTATTTTGAGTAATTCAAAGCTACAATTTAAAAATAAAATTATGAAATTGATTTACAGTATATTATACATTTTCGAGTAGGGTTATAATTAAATTGTTTTTTATTGATGAGTCTTTTGTAACATTTATTAAATCTAGAAAGAAAAAAATTAAACTGGTATTTAGAGAACACATACATATTATTGTATACTCTTAACATGAACATTTTAGGCCTACTTGAAGTTGAAGGACATGCGCCTAGTTTTTAGCACTGCAAACTTGTTAATAACTTTTTGGTTAAAGTCAGGCATTCCTCTGATCATGTTTTTTTCTATTGATAACATCGCCAATGCACATAGACGATGGTGTTCCTCAAAAAAGTCTTAATACGATTTAAAGTTGAAAAACACCTCTCTGGTTCAGCAGTGGTCATAGGAGTTGTTACAAGAATGCGTAAAAGCTTAACAGTTTCAGAAAATGACACTTCCAGGTTATTTTCCAAAAGCAATTGTAACAATTAAATTGCTCCTTGATTATATAATTTATTTGCGACCACTACGATAGCCCACTAGCTTGCCAGCGTTGCGAGTGTGTGCAGCGAACACGTCGCTGTCGCGGGAACTGGCTGGCTACGGCAATGGACTGCAGACAGTGCAGACCCAAGCAGCAGTATTTCCCCTACAACCCTCCCGGCATTACGACCCCGCTCACCCGCTCCACCCGCGCTTACGCTCTAGGGTGAGGACTGCAAAAGCTGCAGACCACAGTATCACCGGCTACAGAGTTCCTGACGCGGGCGGCGTTCAAAAACGTGCGTATTCAAATGTGATCGCACTCATAAGAATATTTAATGGAAATTTAATTTTTAGAAACACATTTTGCACAATAAATTACACTTTTTTTAATAAAACGTAATTTGTGGCGGAATATTCATAATATTAACATGATGGATCAAATTGCCAGGGGGGCTGCAGCAGCAGCCCTGCAGCCCCCCTCACGAGCCGCCACTGAATTTCACACGAATATCTTAATTCATAAAATTAAGGTTCTGTGAAAAAAAAATTGAAATCGGATAAAGCATGTAGGTGTTATAAGTCGATTTTTTCTTTAATCGAAAAAAAATCGTAAAATTGCGATTTTCATGAGAAATATTTTTCCGATTGCGCTCAGAAACGTGGCAGTTCTAAGTTCAGAGATTTCGAAGGCCTCCATAAAATTTCATCGCAATCGGAGTATCGGTTTAGCCGGAATCGTGTTAACAAACACACAAAAATACAAAAAAAGAAAGAAAGAAAGAAAAAAAAACGGATTTTTTTCTCCAGTGTAGTGAAATGGAATCTTCGCTTCGCTCATCCAATTAGTCATCATTCTAATTCATCACATGCAACAAACTCAGAAAGCTTCACAATAATATAGGCTTCTAAACATAATCAACGACAACCACAACAATAACCCTAGAAGTAAATGAGTTTATTATTCCACATAACATTTCTATTATCTATGAGCGAGCATGTAAACATTACCATGGCTTAACCCGTTGTGTTGGTGTATCCCTTTCCGTGTAAGAGAAGAAGTGCAAACATCATGGAAGCCATGCGGGAGTTTTTGGAATTAGTAAACGGTGACTTTAGAACCGTGTTCTGAATCGGCCTTGTTGATTCTGGCGTTTATCCGCGGGTGTTCGCACTGAGCTATATTTCCTAATAAAAAAAATATATAAATCTTTGGTTGGCCTACTCGTCGATTGCGACGGGGCCTACAGGGTTGGCTTGGACGCTTTGGTTAAGTCCCCCACTGAAAATCAGTTAAATGACTGAGAGGGTAGACTCTAAAAACGAAATTTATTTAATCTATTGATGCGAGTTGACTAAGATACGAGTTGCGCAAACGACTCATAAAAAAGCTTTCATGTCCCTGCTGGTTATGTATTATATATAATGTGTATGTGTTAGACTGGCAACGAGCATGTCTCTATATGGTCAGCAATTGATGAAATTCTACTGAAAATCAGTTTTGAGACTCTAACAACGAATTTATTTATTCAGACTCCTTTCAGTAGTCGCTCAGTCGTAGTTGATACAATCGTTACGATTGTTGAGTGAACTATTGCTTCGGCTTAGTCCAGCATACTCCGTAATGAAACGGCAAAATAAAAGGAGTTTTGAGATTCTAATATCTAGCCCTTTCCAGAGCAATACTCCCTCGCTATAAATATTATAATGTTTCTCGGACATCAGAAAATCTTTACACTTACAGTAACAGTTCAATAATACTTACCCTGTTTTGTAAGTAAGAAGGAAACTCTTTTCAAGTTTGACTTTGTTTTTACTTTTCTAATGATGTCAAGAAAGAAGCTACATTTCCTCTCTAGAAAACAAAAGACTCTTTAAATCATATTTATTATTTTGATTCTTTTTTCAATGTAATCGAGGTGAGATTAAATTTTCTGACTATTTCGTGCATCATTGCGGACGTTCGTGGATGTTAATTGACCACTTTTGTTGAGGGTAAGTATCGCAAAATAAAAGGTACGTTTTAACATTTTGTAAGTATGCCTCTACGGTTTTTGTCGGGGGTGTAGGAAGATATTTCATCTGTCTGTGCATGATGACAATTGTTAAAGTTGAGTCGTGATGGGTGTATATTGGCAATGGGTCATTTTGTTAGGTGTGCTGAAAGGGTAAAAAAAATAAAAATAAAAAAGGACAAGCGAGTTGTAATAACTATTATTTTCCAATTGAAAAATGTGAACTTAATACATTGCACTGACTACGTCTAATGGACATTATTTTGACATATTATATCATATGGACAGAGATATTGAAAGTTTAACCATAATATGAAGTCAAAGATTAATCAAATCACTTAACCCGTCACCATCGGCATGTCCAGAGTCTTTCGGACATTCAAATGTCTGACGCCTTAACCGATTACTTTAAGTGGGGTATCAGTCATCAATCGGTATGAGCTTTTAAAACCAACTTAAAGGCACGAGCAGGCTAAACATCTCATACCCGGAACCTCCACCAACAGCTGGAGTTTGTCGGAAGATATCTAGCGCTTCAACCAACTTAAAGGCACGAGCAGGCTAAACATCTCATACCCGGCACCTCCACCAACAGCTGGAGTATGTCGAAAGATATATGACGCTTCAAACAACTTAAAGGCACAAGCAGGCTAAACATCTCATACCCGGCACCTCCACCAACAGCTGGAATTTGTCGGAAGATATCTGACGCTTCAAACAATTTAAAGGCACAGGCAGTCGCAACATCTCATACCCGGCACCTCCACCAGCAGCTGGAGTTTGTCGAAAGATATCTGACGCTTCAACCAACTTAAAGGCACGGGCAGGCTAAACATCTCATACCCGGCACCTCCACCAACAGCTGGAGTTTGTCGAAAGATATCTGACGCTTCAACCAAGTTAAAGGCACGAGCAGGCTAAACATCTCATACCCGGCACCTCCACCAGCAGCTGGAGTTTGTAAGAAGATATGTGACGCTGCAACTAACTTAAAGTCGAATTATCAGTCACATCTGTTGACATGAAGTTTGAAGGGGTTTGTAACTGAGTGAATGTTGTGGTTACTTGTAGATTCTTATATTCTCACGGTTTATTGCTTAGTGGTTTGGGCAGTAAGACCTTCTACCGAGTATGTTGTACTCCAAAAGAGAATTGACTATCTGTTTGATTCAATTACTTTGAGCCAAGATTTGCAATCTGATTGCTTCACGATTGAAGTATAGCGTGCTGGTAAATACATACAAAGTATTGAAAGGTATGTATTTTGGGGTTCTACCCAATATTTTTCAAATTGTTGATCGTGATAGAAATTCCGTTCTAATGTTCACATTGCAAGTTCGTAGATTAATTTCTAAATAATTTAGAGTCATTTTCGAACAGAGGCGTATCTCTTTGGAATTCAATTTCTTATGATATTAGAAGCCAGTACACCGAGGTAGGAATCGTACAATTTTAAAGTAAATTAAAGCAATGAATGAAGCAAAGAGCAAAAAATTGATTTTAGTATTATCTGTTGTTCATTGTCTTCGTGTTTGTGTAATGTTCATTTTCTCTACATAAGTTCTTATTTATGATTTTGCTATTTCTCTTTGGTTGTTCATTATTGCTTTGGTTAAGATATATTTTCATTGGTATTTTTCTGCCTAGATTGTCTGGCTGCCGCCCACTGGTGGAGCTCGCAATCTGAGTTAGGTGTCCTGTATCATTGCTACGATCAGTTTTTGACATACAATTTCCAATAATTATATGTCTGATAATTATTTTTTAGAGTCAAGATCTTTTGTAGGTACTATATTGTTTTCAAGATTTAAACACAAGAATGTGTTTCTTCGGATAGATGTTAAATAAATAAATTAAAAACACAGGGCCGGTATAATATCGAAAACCCGGCACCACCAGCAAGTCAAGAGTCTGTCGGTCATGTCTGACGCATTAACCAATTAGATAAAAGTCGATTATCAGTCATTTATATCAATCGGTTTGTCCGTTTAAACCAACTTATATTAAAGGCTCGAGCGGGCTAAGCATCTAAAAACCCGGCACCTCCACCAACAGTTGAATTCTAGTTTATAGGCAGATATGACACCTCAACCAATTATCTTAAGTCGATTTTCAGTCAAATATCTGTTGACATGGGGTACTCGGGGTCTGTAAAATGTATCAAGCCATTGCTACTACTTTTAACTGTTTAACACACTACCACTGATTGAAAGACCTATCACATTTACCGACCGGAAATAAAGTACCAAACATTATGGTACTTAAATCATGCATAATAAACGCTCTGTTACAATAATAATTCCAGAAAATGTATGTTAAATAGTGTGAATGTGTGATAAAATGTGTGAATGTGTAAGATTAATAGATGCCAATCTCATAATAGTATTCAACATTCGATGTATACGGATATGGATTAAACATTTATTTGTGCTATGATATTGGATTAGTTTCGGAAGTGGACACGTTGTTTGTGCTAAGGTTGCGTTTAGAAAATGCATTTCAAGTAGGCATACAACTATTTTCTGTATTTAACGTCGGCGCATTAAAATGGCTTATGACTACATATCCTACTGGTCTACTTATTATTTTCGATGTAAAGAAACACGTTCGCGGCGAAGTAGCTAACTAAGTGCAAATATTGGTAGCTTTGCTAAGTGATACGGGTCAAGGGTAATGCAGGTAGCTATTTTATTTGTTAGGAAAACAAAATATTGAGCGAAGTTAATCAAGAGAAGAAAATAGCTTTTTCCGAAGACATGCCCATGCCCTGTTTATAAATTTTTGGTGTAAAAGTAAATCCAAATAATGAAAAGTCAGCTTGAGAAATAATGAAAGTGATTGAATTGTTTATCGTCATTTCGGTGTGGGCGTTATTTTTTTCCCCTCACAATTTCTTTTAAATCCGGCCCCATATTTCTTAAGACATTATGCGATTCGCTAATTTTGGTTTAAATATATTTTTCAATATATTTTTGTACGTGTAATTACTATTTACAAATTATTGTACAACAAGAATTTAATTTTAAGTTAGTCATATTTTAGACTCAACTTAATATGTTTTGACGCATTCTCGGAGGGCCCCTCAAATTTTCATCAAGATCGCACATTGCCGTTTGCCCGGTAAAGAGCGAACAAACTGGAAAAACAAAAAAAACACCCTAGCTAAATTTTTTGGGGGTCAGTGAAATTGAAGTCTTCAATTCTTCTTCGCCTCGCTCATCCAATTAGACTCTCGTAACTGTCTTTACTCAACGCTGTTCAATAATGAATTATGACACAAATTTCCAAATCGATGAGAAACGAACCAAGATCTTTTCAAAAGAAATAAATTAAAATTAATAATATACGTCAGAGCAGTTTGTCACATAATTGCAACATCAACGTGAATTATATTAATTGCTAACAATTAAGCACCATTCTTATCACTTCGCATTTCTCCTGTTTGATGCAAATACATCGATTAACCATTATCATAAAATAGGAACAATGAATGAATATTTGATACAAAGTACCATTTTAGTAACAAATTTTCCATTTTTATTTCAAAATAATACATTTTACGTAACAAACCTATATCACATTTGTTTTTAAACATTCTACTTGCATTCGTTTAAAATTTATAGACACTTGTATTTACAAAACACGACCATCATTATTTTTATCATGGTCAGTCTTTCAGAAGTTGCAGCCCTAGCTCTTGCCGCTGTCAGATTGTTCAGAATCAGGCGTGAACAGTAGCACGATGCCTTCTTTGGGTCGTAGGAACACTCCACTCGTATCTCTGTGAACGTGAAACAAGCTTCGGTTAGGCCTACATAAAGTTGCAAGGTGTAATGACATGGTGTAGTATCACATTTAATCGTATTAATACTGAGATTTTAAGAACAGTTAGGTTTTAAAGTTTAGTACAATTTTAAGACTACTCGTGGTCTTTATAACACAACTTATTTATTTATTTATTTATTTATTTATTTATTCATATAAGAGTCTATACAGCACAAGTACCATTTTACGTAGACAATCCTAATAAATATATAAATAAAGTAAAAATTAAAATTACATTAATATACTAACAAATTAACAAATAATTATATGGTGATGAACAATAAACAAATATATCAAAATTATAAGTGCAACAAAACTTAAGAGTAAATAATGTTTAAAAAATAAAAATATTGTTACAGAATAGAGGGGGAAATGCTAATGAACTTCAACTGCAGTCCATTCACGGATTGATTTTTTAAAAGAATTAAAATCAGAGAATATGTCGAACTTTGTAAATAGGTAAATTGTATAAAAAGAAGGTAAACGAAAGGTGATAGATCTACGGGTAATAGAAAGTCTAGGTCTAGCTACATGGAAAAGGTGCGTAAGCCTAGTAAAGCGGGATGGAACATGGAGTGGAAACATGGAGACAAGACTGGTGGACCGGAAAACACCATTGATGATACGGTGCAAGAAAGACATGTCATAAATTAAAGCAAGCTATATTTCGGGTATTTTTGCCTTTAGAATGGTATTTAAAATACCCGAAATATTGCTTGCTTTAATTTATTATTTTTGTTGTAAAGAACATGCGTTATACTAAAATTGTATTTCAATTTAAAACATTAAGGTAATCGTGTGCTATGACGTCTGCCAGTACATTACACATAGTTCACGAGATATACACTAGGGAGACGACAGCTGTTCATACACATGGTAGAACGACACTTTAGTTTCCCTAATTAAATTCTAAATTTTTACTGGTTATAACAAATATGTAATGAGATACTGTTTTGTTACCGTATCGAATAAACTTTCACGGTAACTATAGAAACCACTACCTCGGCATGATCAGATCCGTGTTTAAGAGAGGGTGGAATTTTCAATTTTATCACTGAATTATTAAATCCTTAAAGTAAATTATAACAATTTTTATTTTATATCTTCCGAAAACTTTATATAGCCAATAATTGCGCAGTGCACGTAACCTTTTCTACTCAGAATCTAAAGCGTTGGCGACCCAAATAAGTAACAACACTTATCCCGATGGTAACACAAAATTGCAAGTGAATATTACTAGTAAAATATAATGACCAGTTATGAATTATTGAAGCAGTTTGTTTTGTATTACAATAATCAAACAGCAATACAATGTAATATAGTAACATAACAGTAAAAGAGTTTTTAAGAGAGTGAAGCTTCTTTATAAGCACCACTTTTCTGTCCGTCCGTCTGTGCGTGTGTCACGTCTCACGATATAAACCGAACCACGACGTCCGACATTAAATTATTGTTGGCATAATTAACAAGGATGATACACTGTGTATTTTATTTGGTGATCCTTAAGGTTAAGGGGTTGAACTAGCATTTTTTAAAAGGGTAATTTTTCGAACCCGGCACCTCCACCAATTATTTAAAAATTTAATACATAATATTTTAGTGTTCTTGACAATCTGTCGATTAATTTGCTTCGCTCACAATTTTTAAGCAATCCCGTAATCGTGCTTGTAATTAATATTAATCATGTCATGTTCATCATGTTGTGTGTTAAGCTAATGCAGAGACAAATCTTGATACACATTTAGTATATTATAGGATACGACAACGTTATGCAACCGAGCACGTACAGTATATATTCACAATGCATACTGTCCATTTCTGACCCCCCCCCCCCCCCCCCCCCCCTCCAAGCTAATGGTTGTATAAATATGTAAGGACATGTCAATAACAAGTCCTACGGTTGACATGTTCCAATCCCGAGTTTCTTCGATTGCTCAACACAAAATGTCCAAGATTCCAGAGAAATAATCTTTAACGAAATATTGTCTTAATCAACTTCCTCGATCCAATCAATACTATATCGTTGTACTACTTGTTTTGCTGCTCTCTTTAGTGTGGATATTACCGGGCATTTTGTTCACGGACCATACCAATGGAGAATGGAATCAACATTATTAAAGCGTGTAAAATAAATCTCATTTTCAGTTAGCGGAGAAAGACACTTTCCTGAAAATGAATACGGTTTCATGTACTACTGACTATTTTCTACAAAACTTCATATACAATATGCATGCACATACAAATTACTTTCATTACGTGTGTCTAATTCATGAGAAGTGGTAGCTGAAAAATATATAAAAATAAATACAAATAAAAAATATCTATGTAACTATAAAGAAAGCAATGTTCAAGATATGATGTTGCAAGATTATTTTTTATATAATCAAGTGACCCCTATACCCATATTTCAGTTTGCATTGTGCTACTTCTATTAGTGTTAATGAAAATAAAGTAATATTGATAGTATGCACTGAAGATTCATCTTTATTCACATCATGTGTATACATTCTTATACAGCTCAGACACACATTGAAAGTGATTGTTTTTGGCTGATTTGGAAACAGCTTGTACGTTGGTGCTTTACGTTTGGCAATTTTTTAGCAGCCTTTTTTGGGGGCAATTGATTTTCTCATTCGAGTTTGATATTTTATAAAATGAACCTTGGAAAGGAATGTACGATTGGGGTTTAAACCCCAATCTTATCATTGGATGAGCGTAGCGAGCGAAGCGAAGATTCCATTTCACTACACTGGAGAAAAAAATCCGGAATGTTTTTTTTCTTTTTTTTTCTGTATTTTTGTGTGTTCGTCAACACGATTCCGCCAAATCGATATTCCAATTGCGATGAAATTTTCTGGAGGCCTTCGAAATTTCTGAACTTAGAACTGTCACGTTTTCGAGCGCAATCGAAAAATTATCTCTCATAAAAATCGCAATTCTACGATTTTTTAAAAATTTCTTCGACTTATAACATCTACATGCTTTATCCGATTGTAATGATTTTTTCACAGAACCTTTATTTTATGAATTAATATATTCCTGTGACATTTGAGCGTAATCGAAAAATTATTTCTCATGAAAATCGCAGTTTTACGATTTTTTAAATTACTTCGACTAACGTGTGTTCGACTTAACACCTACATGCTTTATCCGATTGTAATGATATTTTTACAAAACCTTAATTTTATGAATTGATGTATTTGTGTGAAATTTAAGCGTAAACTAAAAATCATTTCTCATGAAAATCGCAATTTTACGCTTTTTTGTTTTAAAAAATTACGCTCATCCAAAAACACGCCTGAAAAAGCGTTTGCAAAGCTTCCTAGTGTATATTATGTATGATAACCACAAGAACTTTTAGACCATTAGGTGCTCAGGAAGCGACCCTCCCCCCCCCCTCGAACTAATTTTCACTATAGCAGTTTTGTTCAGAAAAAAATCACGATTAATAATCCACCTGTTTTGCCACTTGGCAGCTGGGGCGTTTGACCTCCAGGGGTGTCCAAAGTCAAAAGTTGCGAAACTTTGACCTGCTATAACGGTCAAAGTTTTTGATAAAATTCCAAAATTATTTTTAATTATCATTTAACACATTATTTTTGATTTTTTAAAACAAAAGCGATTTCACTTTTTGTAAAGGGGTGCCCAAAATTAAAAATAATAAATTTTACTGTTTTATACACTTTAACATTAAAGATTGGACATATAATCCGCATTAAAGCTTTATTTTATACATAAAATGAAAGAACCACTGTATTTAAAAAATAAATTATGCAAAAACAATTCAAGGGCTGTCCAAAATGCTGGGTTTTATATTATTGCTAATATACAACATTTTTTTAAAAGTGCTAAAAATGTGTTCATGTTACTAAAATCAGTAAACCTGTCTAAGAATACGTATTGTATGTGGGCCTAGCAAAGAATTATAATTTTTATCAGGGTTGTCCAAAATTTTGAATTCAAATTACAGCAATTTGAGAGAAATATCAATAAAAATAGGGCAAAATGAATGTATTAGTTGGCCCAGTCATCACCGAATTTATATTCTAACCCCAAACAATATAATGATGTGCTGTTTTAATACAGGGTTGTCCAAATAGTGTGTTGTGTTCTTGTAAAGAATTGTTTGAATAAGGTCAAACTCGATCATAATATACCGTCAGGTGCAAAGGAAGCGACCCTCCGGGGCCCCCCGAACTAATTTTCACTATAGCAGTTTTGTTCAGAAAAAAATCACGATTAATAATCCACCTATTTGCCATTTGGCAGCTGGGGCGTTTGACCTGCAGGGGTATTCAAAGTCGCTTAATGTTGTTTTTAATATTGCCGTAGTTCTCTTCGCTCTTGTAAAATTTTCAAATATCTTCCAAAATACAATCACTAATATTATTCCCACATTTCTTCCCTGCCCCGAACCTGTATCTACTCATATGTGAGAAAACACAAAGCCAAAAGTATAAAAGAATGGAATGTATTGAATCTTTATGTATGGAATCAATGTGTATGTTATTCTGACACTAATAATCATACTAATGGTCCTTCAGAAGTGCTTTACCGACTATATTGAATTACACATGTACATATACAGACATACATACAGATATGTACAGTTATTACGGACTCACTGTATAGTAATAATAATTGTACACCCAATGTTTGTGATATTCAACTATAATCTTTAATTTAGAAAAAGCTAATCTCTTTCTCATCTCATCAACATACATCAAAACATATACACCCTACAGACTTGGCAGGATATTAGTATCACCCTTCACAGCTACTATAACCCAAGGAGTTTGTGATGAAGGTGAAGCCATAAATACTGATTAGAGCTGCACGTAAGCCTATAGCTCGATGCTATTATCTTAATTTTTACTGTTTGTATTTTGTTGTACAAATTTGAAAGAAATAATTTTAGGTATAGAGAAAGTTTTTCCATTGGCCGAGTTGTGATACTAATTAGCTATACACAATGCACAATAGGGCTTATAGGCAGCATATACAGCAGTCATAGCCAAACTGTGTGCATTATCTGGAACAAAAATGACTAGGTAGAACTGTATTCGTATCTACACTTTGACACCGCTAGTGCGTTTTGTATATCTAAATTATGGCAATGAGGGGACTTCTTCTCGGTGATTAATCAAGATTTCAATCTTGTTCGTTATTACGAGAATTGTATTGGCATTCCTAATGACAATGATGCATATCAGCGACCATAAGTAAATCAAGGTGTCTAGATGTATCGACTTCACCCATCCCTTGATTTACTTCTGTTCGAGGGTGTACGTGATCAAGAGGATAAGAACGAGCTACTTACTTTTCATATAAACCATTGCAAACTCTCCGAATATGGTTCTTTCTGACGTATAGTAGGCCTACAGACTTTCTGCATCCCATCTATTTTGACTAGTTTCCCTGTGCATACTATAAACAGGGTTGAATGTGAAATAAATGTATACAATTCTAAAAACAATTTATGCGTCCCTATTAGCTTTAAAAGTATACTCAAATGTACATCTGGAAAGAAAGCCACAAGCTGCATATTCTTACTGGAGATTTTGGACAACCTTGTGAATAATAACAGAAAATAGTAAAATGCACAATGAAATTATAGAAAAACATTTTCACCGTGCAACGGCGTGCATGCGGTTTGGAGTTCAAACATTTAAATAAGTATGAATAATTATTGTTGATCAACTTGCAACACACGAAATATTCAATCATTTAGTATAATTGTAACTTCCTACACGATACTCCTAAAATAAAGACGTCCCAGTTACCAAATGACAAATAATGCATTCGTGGAAAAAGCAAAAAGCTTATAGTTTCAGCTATAAGAGCATAGCCCTTTTTTTTAGTTCGAGGGGATAATTTACATATAGATGTAAGAAGGCTGCTATATGTTGCATAACATCATATATCTTTTTGGACAACCCTGTATATACCATAAACAAATCCGTAATTGTTGTTTTAGGGTTGTACATCGTGCACAATGTTAGGTTGTGCAAACAAATAATGAAATGCAGATAAACTTTACCTAGCAAAATATATGAACATATGTTTGCATATGAGACATTGGACACCCCTATCGTCTAAACGCCCCAGATGTTAACTGACAAACATGCATGCATGAGAAGAACATAGTTTCAGCTGTGAGAAAACACACACAGTTATAAGTTCGAGGGGGTTATATACGTACAGATGAAAGAATGGCCGCCACAAGTTTCATACTATTTTGTGACTTTTTGGACAACCCTGTGTATACATATAGCAAATCAGTAGGTGTATTATGTTTTGACATCATGTATGATGTTAAGTCTTGCAATCAAATTATAAAATGAAGATTAATTTGCATTAGAAAAAATATTTTAACATATATTTCCATATGTGACTTTTGGGCACCCCTACCGTCTAAACGCCCCAGCTGCCAATTGGCAAACAGGCAGAAATGGAAAGATCGATTAATTTCCTTTAAAAAACATATGGTAGCATTAGTTCGAGGGGGGGGGGAGGGGGGGTTAAGAGCCACCTAACGGTCTATTTATCTGTGTTGCCGGAGACAATTCGAATACGAGGTAGCTATAGCACTAGCAGCCTCTATCGGCAACATTCGGCGGTATCACGTTCGCCCTCAGTACGGCCAGCGCTCTCTAGTGTGGTTGAGTTTAGCTCCGTATAGTTGGTTCGATCGATGCCAACAGAGAGACTGTAATGCCGCTACTCGCGGGAAGAACAAATCATTCGCAATCCCTGTTATCGACTACAAGACAGTTGTTTCTAAACAAGTTCGTCGATGCTGCTGCGTCATCGTCATTTTTAGTCAATCAGCGAGCCCTAATTTAACATGATGGTTGACAAAGATTCACCTTCTGATGCCGCCAGCACAAGGAATATGTTGTTAGTCGTCATATCCTCGAGCATTGATCATTGACCCTTATAAAAGCATGTTTGTTATTGTTAATTTTTTTGTTTTGATATTGTTTAACAACTTATATGCACTAAGGCTATTCAAGACGATAAGAGGTGATAGATGAGGATGAAGTATGTTATTGTTCAGACTTAAAACATTCTTTTTTTTATTATAAGCCTCTTTGCTACGATGGTTTATAAGACAAAATGAAGCTGATTTTAGCAAATGAACCCGTTCAAACTACAACTCGCTACCTTCCCGTGGTTTGGCCTGTGAGTAGGGGAGTAGTGTATTCCCCAAAATTAAGGGCGAGCTCTGGCCGGTTGGGGTGCGTGTTGCAGAGAGAGCTCTCGCGCAACTTTTTATCGCACCTTTCTTCATTCACACAGCCTTACTCATATTTATTTTCTCTTTCACTTTTTTCTTCTCCATACTTGCCGGCCCTTTCTGCAACGAGCACTCCTCCGTTCCCACCCAGTTTAACCCATCCTATACAACATCCTCACTCCTTCATATTAACCCCCTGCGTCTTCCCTTACGTTTCTCCCTTTGGAAAGAAGAAAACATGGTGGTAATCCACAATTATGGAAAAAGAAAATTTTGAATATTCCAATACACTTGACATGGGCACTGATAACTCTACTGTTGAGTGCCTTAAAACAACATTAACTAACTACTAACTATAACGTTACAGCTTTAACCGCGATTTCAACCCTGGGCATTTACAATTGAAGCAGGAATAACCACACACCACTCGTTAGAGAGAATCTTAGTTCTGCAGCATTAGAGATGTACTTACACATTCCTGACGTTCCTGGCGGGTAGAGCGACGCTCCTGGTGTACACTTGGGCACGTTTGGAGACACCCGCGAACTCGCTCAGATCCACTGTTTGAGCGGTTGCACCGAAATTCACCGCCACCGCGTAACCGCTCGATCCTGGGTGCATTCTGAAACCAAGAGAAAACACAAAAAACTATTTTAGAATTGTCCCTAATTTCAGACCTTCGTCGAATTCATCAAATTGTATTCCCCATGGCGTCACATTGTCTCGAAAGTTTACTGTAGAGCAAGATTAACATTATCATAGTTTTAAATGAGTGTTGAGGTTTAAAGGCTATTAATTATCATCTTTTATGTCTGCTTTCCCAATGATTAAACTCAGTCGAAATTCTGGTTTTAAATAAAAAAAAACATTTACTTCATAAGAACATTAAAAGTATAAGGCGCGTGTATGTCAATGTCATTGTGACTTAAAATTTATTTATTGTAAGTAAGTAGTGGTGCCAAGTCCCATAAACACCAACTACCTCTATCTGGTTAAAACACATGTAGATTTGTGTTCTAGTCACAGAAAGTGATTGAAGTAGTTATACCTGGTGAAGGCGAACACTGAGCCGTTGAGAACCTTCATGTCCAGTTTCCCGTACATGACCGAGGGCTCGTTTCTGGCCTTCACCAGTGCCTTGTAGACATTCAAGTGACTTGCCCCTCTCTCTTGCGCCTCTACGTTCACCGCCTTGTAGTTGGGGTTGACGGGAAGCCAGGTGCTGTTCCCAGAGGAGAAACCTGCAACCATACCATATATGTTAGACTCAAGGCCCACTGAATCTGATAGCGGACATTTGGGGAGCCTCCAGTGGATCGTGGAGATTTAGAGGACATTGTCTTAGACCTAGACGGGGAATAAGTAAAAACGTTATCATCACATTTGAGTACTGGCACCTAGTAGTTCTTGTCCTGATGGCCGATATACGTTAAACCTTTTCGATCCAAGAAATACAAAATATAGTTAAGTCATACTAAATACTTATAGGCCATATGACTGTTGTAGTAGTAACATATTTGGGCACCTTTGAGAATAGTTACTTTTAAATTAATAGTAAGTAGTAGTCCTAAAATTAACAATGTGTGAAATGTGTGAAACAATGTGTGAAAAGATTGAAAAGGATATATAGCACAAAATTTACAATGACTTTCACATTCTCACACTAGCTTTTAGTGACCCGGCACCTCCACCATGCAAAGTCAAGTCGAATTTACCATAAGCTTAGGCTACACGGCACCTCAAATTTGATTTTAATTAAAAAAAAAACTTGATATTTTGATATGGATTTTAAATATCGATAGAGAAAATATTTCCACATTTCGATATCCTTGCCCAGACATAGTAAGTACGGAACGTCCAACGTTCCTGTATTCTACGGATTTCAACAAGTGAAGTTACATTTTTATTAATAAACTGTGCAGTACTGTCTCCTAGTATTTTGACAGGTTCCTAGATGAAGTCACCGGCCCATCAGCTTACTAGCATAATACACTACCCATGAGCCAGTGTAATACATTTCATACAATAAAACATCTTAAAAACTATGTTTAGGCTAAAATATAAGCTTAGTATGCTGTCTGAAAAGTTTTTAAAGTAACAGGTTGAAATTGTGGTTCCTGGGGAAAATAAACTAGGAATATAGGTATAAATAGTTTTGTGAAATAGTAACCGTCTGTGTGTGTGACTACTTTATTCATTTTCAATGACAAGTGTAATGGTAACTATAGTTTCTTTTCGAGAGGACTTCTTATATTGTATTGCACTTGTGGGACACCCGTCCCGTTGTCAATATAGAATTATAAAAATTAAAAAATTCTCGCACCTGCATTCTGCTTCGCGCTCCACTGCATCGGCGACCGCGCTGGGTCCCGCGTGAACTTTGTGTAGTTGTCCCGGCCGGCGTTGAGTCCAGCAGGGTCTACCGTGTGTTCCCACGGGACGTGAGTGTCCTCCATGCCGATCTCCTCGCCGTAGTAGGTGACCGCGGTGCCGGGGAGAAGCAGCAGGATCATGTTCATCCCGTCCACTAAGCCGCGGCCGAAGCGGGTCGCCACGCGAGGCTTGTCGTGGTTACCCAGCTGTACGATCAGAAACACAACTGATGGTTAGTTGCGCCAGGTTCCAGAATATGAAGGGGAGGAGCAGCAGGATCATGTTCATCCCGTCCACTAAGCCGCGGCCGAAGCGGGTCGCCACGCGCGGCTTGTCGTGGTTACCCAGCTGTACGATCAGAAACACAACTGATGGTTAGGCTGGAAACGAGAATGTAATGTAGCACACACAGTATGTTACACGTGAAATCTTAAATATCATCCATGAGTCGGATCTTGTTGTAGATTGAAGAAAATTAATAAAGTCTAAAGCGATACATTTCTGTCTGTATCTGTCAATTTGATTGAGGCATACTTCCTGTAATATTAATGTAGAAAAACAATATTTAAAATTTGGCATAAGGTTTTCCAAACAAAGCGCGCGTTCTTTGAAAGTACAATTTTGCAACAAATTTCAAAAGTTTGATGCGTA
>JAMZAV010005255.1:0-66790 GCA_024449915.1 Sweltsa coloradensis
TAGTTGCGATTTCATGAGAATAATTTTTCGATTGCGCTCAAGTTTCACACGAATATCTTAATTCATAAAATTAAGGTTCTGTGAAAAAATCATTACAATCTTATAAAGCATGTAGGTGTTATAAGCCGAAGACATTTTTAAAATATCACAAAAAATCGTAAAATTGCGATTTTCGTGAGAAATAATTTTTCGATTACGCTCAAAAACGTGGCAGTTCTAAGATCAACGATTTCAAAGGCCTCCAGGAAATTTCGTTGCAATGGGAGTATCGGTTTAGCCGGAATCGTGTTAACAGACACACAAAAATACAAAAAAAAACATTCCAGATTTTTTCCTTCAGTGAAGTAGAATAGAATTTTGGCAACGCTCGCTACGCTCATCCAATCATGTCTGTGTTCTTATTTATTATTAGTAATTGTATGTCTTTATTATATAGACCTCTGTGGCATTCCTTTTAAATGATGTGTAAATAAAAAGGGCATAATAATAATAATAATAATAATAATATAATAATAATAATAATAATAATAATAATAATAATAATAATAATAATAATTATTTTTTTTTTTTTTTTTTTTTTATTATATAATAATATTACCATGCATTTTTTACAAAAAAACAATTTGACATCGTTGTCCACAAAGCCACATAGCGGCTTGTCTGTGGATTATGAAACATATTATATTAATAATAATAATAATAATAATAATAATAATAATAATGATAATAATAATAATACATAAATAATAATAATAATATAATAATAATAATATATAATAATAATAATAATATAATTATTATTATTATTAATATAAATATATATATGTATATATTTATGTTTCAACTTTATAGTAGGCGACTATGACGCTGTTATGTAAGTACTTTAGGACAGAAATAAAAAATGACCCCGGTGTAGTCACTTTTTTAATTTCTGTCTAAAGTACTAACATATATTATATATTATATATATATATATATATATATATATATATAACACACACACACAGGGATGTGGTGTTTAGCTGACAAATCATTAACTTCCCTCAATCTAGCAAACGATAATGTGAATTTACAAGTGAACCTCATAAAGGACGCTGCTAAAGAATTGTCTCTCAGAATGACCCTACACAAGAGACATAATGATGACTACACAAAGGTCACGTAGATATTAAGCATAAAATATGCGGTTAAACAACGCAACAATTGAGCCACCGAACAACAGAACAAACCTTTACTAAACTGCTAGTTGTTGTGAATATACTTTCATGACATAAACCAACAGAAGACTGCAATGTAGCTGTCAAATCTGAAAGATCACATGGATAAATCCAATCACATTTAATCTCCCATGAGTTTAGTAGTATGAATATAAAGTGGATTTATGTCATGGAAGTCAACATTCACAACAACAAGCAGTTTAGTAAAGGTGTGTACTGTTGTTCCGGTGGCTCAATTGGTAGAGCTATGGCACGTTAAGCCGGAGGTTCTGGGTTCGAACCCCAGTCGGGGCAAACTTTTACGACAACTGATATGAATCAATAATAGTAATAATAACAATAATAATAATAATAATAATAATAATAATAATAATAATAATAATAATAATAATAATATTGTGTGGCTCGTTGGTCTTGTGGTTAGCGTATCTGCTTCCAATGCAGAAGGTCCAGGTTCGATTCCCGCTAAAGTCAGAAGTATTTTAACTTCTGATTTGGACTTGAGTCCATCGGTTCTTGTCTTAGGAGTTTGTAAACGGTGACTTTCGAGCCGTCCTAGCAACGAAGCACATAACAAAATTCAGAGTTGTTCTGAATCGGCCTTGTTGATCCGCGGGTGTTCGCACTGTCCATACTACTGATTGCTATATTTCCTATTTAAAAAAAAAATCGATCTTTGATTGGTTATCGCTCACTCGTCGATTGCGTCGGGGCCTACAGGGTTGGCTTGGTCGCTTTGATTTAAAGTCCCCCACTGAATATCAGTTATACTAGGGAAACGCCAAAGTCGTTGTTAAACGAGTGAGTGAACCAAGTGTTGAGTACCCGGGAACATCCCCTTTCCTCCCCTTTACCTAAGGCTGGATCTAGCTCAGTATGGAGAATTATACCGGGTACTCAACACATGGCTTACTCACTCATTTAACAACGACTTTGCGTTTCCCTAGTTTAAATTGAACATTCAAAATGCAAATCGTGTTCAAAACGTATTAGCGTGACACATTTACAAATTTCCAATATAAAACAAAATCACATAATTTTTATTTCCCTTCAAAAATAATATGTGGGTCTAAAAATATAAAAAAGTTCTACCCAACGGGTATCGAACCCTAACCCTCCGTGCGGTAGGCTACATGCATACCACTAGGCCATGCAAGCCACGTAACTGGCGTCCCGTTAGCTGCTACTAAACAAATGCTATCGATATTTAAAAAATCACATTTTTATTTATTGTGGGATTAAATCGCAATGGATCTTGCTGATTTTGTTAGCAGTTCTCAATAAACTAATACCGGATGTCTGTTTAAAATTTCAGCCCAATCTGTTCAGCGGTTCGGCTGATTTTCGACGTACAGACAGACAGACAGACAGACAGACAGAATCACAGAATGAGACCCGTTCGAGTTGAATGGAGACACTCGGTCGCTCCGCTCCCTCGTTTAACTAGGGAAACTCCAAAGTCGTTGTTGAACGAGTGAGTGAGCGGGTGAGCCATGTGTTGAGTACCCGGTATAATTCCCCATACTGGGTTAGATCCAGCCTTAGGTATAAGGGAGGAAATGGGATGTTCCCGGGTACTCAACACTTGGTTCACTCACTCGTTTAACAACGACTTTGGCGTTTCCCTAGTTTAAATTGAACATTCAAAATGCGAATCGTGGTCAAAACGTTTTAGCGTGAAACATTAACAAATTTCCAAGATAAAACAAAATCACCTAATTTTTATTTCCCATTTAACACCCCTAAAAAATAATATGTGGGCGTAAAAATATGAAAAAGTTCGATCAAACGGGCATCGAACCCCAACCCTCCGTGCGGTAGGCTAGAAGCTTACCACTATATGCCATGTCAGCCACACAGATCTCGTCCCGCTAGCTGCTACTAAACAAATGCTATCGATAGTTTTAGAAAACACATTTTTATTTATTGTAGGATTAATTCGCAATGGATCTAGCTGATTTTGTTAACAGTTCTCAATAAACTCGTACCGGATGTCTGTTTAAAATTTCAGCGCAATCTGTTCAGCGGTTCGGCTAATATTCGACGTACAGACAGACAGACAGACAGACAGAATCACAGAATGAGAGCCGTTTGAGTTGAATGGAGACACTCGGTCGCTCCGCTCCCTTGTTTAATTATTTAAATTGAACATTCAAATTGCGAATCGTATTCAAAACGGTTTAGCGTGAAACATTAACAAATTTCCAAGGTAAAACAAAATAACCTAATTTTTATTTCCCATTTAACACCCCTCAAAAATAATATGTGGGTGTTAAAATATAAAAAAGTTGGAACTGGTGGGTATCGAACCGCATCCATCCGTGCGGTAGTCTAAATGGTTACCACTATAGGCCATGCAGGCCACGTCAACCTCGTCCCGCTAACTGCTACGAAACAAATGTCATTGATATTATTAAAAATCACATTTTTATTTATTGTATGCTTAAATCGCAATGGATCAAGCTGATTTTTTTAACAGTTCTCAGTAAACTTGTACCGGATGTCTGTTTAAAATTTCAGCGCAATCTGTTCAGCGGTTCGGCTGATTTTCGACGTACAGACAGACAGAATCACAGAATAAGAGCCGTTTGAGTTGAATGGAGACACTCAGTCGCTCCGCTCCCTCGTTCAACTAGGGAAACGCCAAAGTCGTTGTTAAACGAGTGAGTGAGTGATCCAAGTGTTGAGTACCTGGGAACATCCCCTTTCCCCCCCCTATACCTAAGGATCTAGCCCAGTATGAGAAATGATACCGGGTACTCAACACATGGTTCATTCACTCGTTTAACAACGACTTAGGCGTTTCCCTAGTAATGTAAATTGAACATTTGAAATGCGAATCGTATTCAAAACGTATAAGCGTGAAACATTAACAAATTTCCAAGATAAAACAAAATCACCTAAGTTTGCTTTCCCATTAAACACCCCTCCAAAATATAATGTGGGTGTAAAAATATAAAAAAGTTCGAGCTAACGGGTGTCGAACCCCAACCATCCGTGCGGTAGTCTAAATGCTTACCAAGAGGCAATGCAAGCCACGTAGATTTTGTCCCGCTAGCTGCTACTAAACAAATTCTATCGATATTTTAAAAATCACATTTTTATTTATTGTAGGATTAAATCGCAATGGATCTAGCTGATTTTGTTAGCAGTTCTCAGTAAACTCATACTGGATGTCTGTTTAAAATTTCAGCCCAATCTGTTCAGCGGTTCGGCTGATTTTCGACGTACAGACAGAAAGACAGACAGACAGACAGACAGACAGACAGACAGACAGACAGAATCACAGAATGAGAACCGTTCGAGTTGAATGGAGACACTCGGTCGCTCCGCTCCCTCGTTTAACTAGGGAAACGCCAAAGTCGTTGTTAAACGAGTGAGTAAACCAAATGTTGAGTACCCGGGAACATCCCCTTTCCTCCCCTATACCTAAGGCTGGATCTAGCGCAGTATGGAGAACTATACCGGGTACTCAACACATGGCTTACTCACTCATTAAACAACGACTTTGAGTTTTTAGTTTAAATTGAACATTCAAAATGCGAATCGTGTTCAAAACGTATTGGCGTGAAACATTAACAAATTTCCAATATAAAACAAATTCACCAAATTTTTATTTCCCATTTAACACCCCTCAAAAATAATATGTGGGTCTAAAAATATAAAAAAAGTTCCACCCAACGGGTATCGAACACCAACCCTCCGTGCGGTAGGCAACATGCTTACCAATAGGCCATGCACGCCACGTAGTTGTCGTCCCGCTATAGCTGCTACTAAACAAATGCTTTCGATATTTAAAAAATCACATTTTTATTTATTGTGGGATTAAATCGCAATGGATCTAGCTGATTTTGTAAGCAGTTCTCAATAAACTCGTACCGGATGTCTGTTAAAAATTTCAGCCCAATCTGTTTAGCGGTTCGGCTGATTTTCGACGTACAGACAGACAGACAGAATCACAGAATGAGAACCGTTCGAGTTGAATGGAGACGATAAGTCGCTCCGCTCCCTCGTTTAACTAGGGAAACGCCAAAGTCGTTGTTAAACGAGTGAGTGAGCCAAGTGTTGAGTACCCGGGAACATCCCATTTCCTCCCATAACCCTAAGGCTGGATCAAGCCCAGTATGGGGAATGATACCGGGTACTCAACACATGGCTCACTCACTCGTTTAACAACCACTTTGGCGTTTTCCCTAGTTATTTAAATTGAACATTTAAAATGCGCATCATGTTCAAAACGTATTAGCGTGAAATATTAACAAATTTCCAAGATAAAACAAAATCACCTAAGTTTTATTTCCCATTTAACACCCCTCAAAAATAATATGTGGGTGTAAAAATATAAAAAAGTTCGAGTAAACGGGTATCGAACCCCAACCCTCCGTGCGGTAAGCTTAATGCTTACCACTGTGCCATGTCAGCCAGGTAAATCTTGTTCCGCTAGCTGCTACTAAACAAATGCTATCGATATTTTAAAAAATCACATTTTTATTTATTGTAGGATTAAATCGCAATGGATCTAGCTGATTTTGTTAGCAGTTCTCAGTAAACTCGTACCAGAAGTATGTTTAAAATTTCAGCCCAATCTGTTCAGCGGTTCGGCTGATTTTCGACGTACAGACAGACAGAATCACAGAATGAGGGCCGTTTGAGTTGAATGGAGACACTCGGTCGCTCCGCTCCCTCGTTTAATTAACTGCTCTATACATTGTCCACACTATTTTTGACTAGGGAAACGCCAAAGTCGTTGTTAAACGAGTGAGTGAGTCATTTGCATAGTAGGCCTACCTGGTATGTATCATTCCTCATACTAGGCTAGTGAGTGAGCCAAGTGTTGAGTAGGCCTACCCGGGAACATCCCCATTCCTCCCGTATACCTAAGGCTGGATCTAGCCCAGTATGAGGAATGATACCGGGTACTCAACACATGGCTCACTCACTCGTATACCAACGACTTTGGCGTTTCCCTAGTTATTAACATTGAACATTTAAAATGCGATTCGTGTTCAAATCGAATTAGCGTAAAACATTAACAAATTTCCATGATAAAACAAAATTACCTAATTTTTATTTCCCATGTAACACCCCTCAAAAATAATATGTGGGTGTAAAATAAAAAAAAAGTTCTAGCTAACGGGCATCGAACCCCAACCGTCCGTGCGGTAGGCTAAACGCTTACCATTACGCCATGCTAGCTACGCCGATCTCGTCCCGCTAGCTGCTACTAAACAAATGCTATTGATATTTTAAGAAATCACATTTTTATTTATTGTAGGCTTAAATTGCAATGGATCTAGCTGATTTTGTAAACAGTTCTCAACAAACTCGTACCGGATGTCTGTTTAAAATTTCAGCGAAATCTGTTCAGCAATTCGGCTGATTTTCGACGTACAGACAGACAGACAGAATCACAGAATGAGAGCCGTTTGAGTTGAATGGAGACTCTCGGTCGCTCCGCTCCCTCGTTTAACTAGGGAAACGCCAAAGTCGTTGTTAAACGAGTGAGTGAGCACCATGTGTATAGTACCTGGTATCATTCCCCATACTGGGCTAGATCCAGCCTTGGGTATATGGGAGGAAATGGGATGTTCCCGGGTACTCAACACTTGGCTCACTCACTCATTTAACAACGACTTTGGCGTTTCCCTAGTTATTTAAATTGAACATTCAAAATGCGAATCGTGTTCGAAACGTACTAGCGTGAAACATTAACAAATTTCCAAGATAAAACAAAATCACCTGATTTTTATTTCCCATTTAACACCCCTCAAAAATAATATGTGGGCGTAAAAAAATAAAAAAGTTCATACTAACGGGGATCGAACCTAAACCCTCCGTGCGTAGGCTAAATGCTTACCAGTAGGCCATGCCATGCCACGCAAATTTCGTCCCGCTAGCTGCTACTAAACAAAATGCTATCGATATTTTGAAAAATCACATTTTTATTTATTGTAGGCCTAAATCGCAATGGATCTAGCTGATTTTGTTAACAGTTCTCAATAAACTCGTACCGGATGTCTGTTTAAAATTTCAGCGCAATCTGTTCAGCGGTTCGGCTGATTTTCGACGTACAGACAGACAGACGGACAGAATCACAGAATGAGGGCCGTTTGAGTTGAATGGAGACACTCGGTTGCTCCGCTCCCTCGTTTAACTAGGGAAACGCCAAAGTCGTTGTTACACGAGTGAGTGAGTGAGCCAAGTGTTGAGTACCCGGGAACATCCCCTTTTCTCCCCTATACCTAAAGATCAAGCCCAGTATGAGGAATGATAACGGGTACTCAATACAAGGCTCACTCACTCGTTTAACAACGACTTAGGCGTTTCCCTAGTTATATAAATTGAACATTTGAAATGCGAATCGTATTCAAAACGTATTAGCGTGAAACATTAACAAATTTCCAAGATAAAACAAGATCACTTAAGTGTTATTTCCCATTTAACACCCCTCCAAAATATAATGTGGGTGTCAAAATATAAAAAAGTTCGAACTAACGGGTATCGAACCCCAACCCTCCGTGCGGTAGACTTAATTCTTACCAATAGGCCATGCAAGCCACATATATAATGTCCCGCTAGCTGCTACTAAACAAATGCTATCGATATTTTTAAAATCACATTTTTATTTATTGTAGGATTAAATCGCAATGGATCTAGCTGATTTTGTAAGCAAATCTCAGTAAACTCGTACTGGATGTCTGTTTAAAATTTCAGCCCAATCTGTTTAGCTGGTCGGCTGATTTTCGACGTACAGACAGACAGACAGACAGAATCACAGAATGAGATCCGTTCGAGTTGAGGGAGCGGAGCGACCGAGTGTCTCCATTCAACTCAAACGGCCCTCATTCTGTGATTCTGTCTGTCTGTCTGTCTGTACGTCGAATATCAGCCGAACCGCTGAACAGATTGCGCTGAAATTTTAAACAGACTTTCTGGTACAAGTTTATTGAAAACTGTTAAAAAAATCAGATAGATCCATTGCGATTTTAGCCTACAATTAAAAAAAATGTGTTTTTTTAAAAATATCGATAACATTTGTTTAGTAGCAGCTAGGGGGGACAAAAACTGCGTGGCAGGCATGGCTTACTGGTAAGCATTTGCCTACCGCACGGAGGTTGGGGTTCGATCCTCGTTAGTATAAACATTTTTATATTTTTTACACCCACATATTATTTTTGAGGGGTGTTAAATGGAAATGAAAATCAGGTGATTTTGTTTTATCTTGGAAATTTGTTAATGATTCACGCTAGTACGTTTCGAACACGATTCGCATTTTGATTGTTCTATTTAAATAACTAGGGAATCGCCAAATTCGTTGTTAAATGAGTGAATGACCCAAGTGTTGGTACCCGGGAACATCCCATTTCCTCCCATATACCCAAGGCTGGATCTACCCCCCAGTATGGGGAATGATACCGGGTAACTATACACACGGTTCTCACTCAAAACACACACACACACAAGTGTTGGGGAACCCGGGAACTTCCCCTTTCCTCCCCTATACCTAAGGCTGGATATAGCTCAGTATGGAGAATTATACCGGGTACTCAAAACATGGCTTACTCCCCTCATTTAACAACGACTTTGTTGCGTTTCCCTAGTTTAAATTGAACATTCCCAAAATGCGAAACGTGTTCTAACGTATTAGCGGAAAACATTAACAAAATTTCCAATATGAAACAAAATCACATAATTTTTATTTCCCATTTAAAACCCCTCAAAAATAATATGTGGGTCTAAAAATATAAAAAAGTTCTACTCAACGGGTATCGAACCCCAACTTTTTCCCTGCGGTAGACTATATGCTTACTTCTAGGCCTGCAAGCCACGTAACTGGCGTCCCCCCTAGCTGCTACTAAACAAATGCTATCGATATTTAAAAAACCACATTTTTTTTATTTATTGTGGGATTTAAATCGCAATGGATCTAGCTGATTTTTTAGCAGTTTTTCAATAAACTCGTACCGGATGTCTTTTAAAATTTCGCCCAATCTGTTCAGCGGTTCGGCTGATTTTCGACGTACAGACAGACATACAGACTGACAGAATCACAGAATGAGACCCGTTCGAGTTGAATGGAGACCTCGGTCGCTCCGCTCCCTCGTTTAACTAGGAACGCCAAAGTCGTTGTTAACGAGTGAGAGAGCCAAGTGTTAGTACCCGGGATCATTCCCTTTTCCTCCCATATACCTAAGGCTGGATCAAGCTAAGTATGGGGAATGATACCGGGTACTCAACACTCACTCACTCACTCGTTTAACCCACTTTGGCGTTTCCCTAGTTATTTAAATTGAACATTTAGAATGCGAATCATGTTCAAAACGTAATTTGCGTGAAACATTAACAAATTTCCAAGATAAAACAAAATCACCTAAGTTTAATTTCCCATTAAACACCCCTCAAAAATAATATGTGGGTGTTAAAATATAAAAAAAGTTCGAGATAACGGGTATCGAACCCCAACCCTCCGTGCGGTAGGTATAACGCTTACCACTGGGCCATGTCAGCCAGGTAGATCTCGTCCTGCTAGCTGCTACTAAACAAATGCTATCGATATTTAAAAAAATCACATTTTTATTTATTGTAGGATTAAATCGCAATGGATCTAGCTGAATTTGGTAGCAGTTTTTCAGTAAACTCGTACCGGATGGATGTTTAAATTTCACCCAATCTGTTCAGCGGTTCGGCTGATTTTCGACGTACAGACAGACAGAATCACAGAATTAGGGCCGTTTAAGTTGAATAGAGACACTCGGTCGCTCTGCTCCCTCGTTTAACTAGGGAAACGCCAAAGTCGTTGTGAAACGAGTGAGTGAGTGAGCCAAGTGTTGAGTACCCGGGAACATCCCCTTTCCTCCCCTATACCTAAGGATCTAGCCCAGATGAGGAATGATACCGTTTGTACTCAATACAGGCTCATTTTCTCGTTTTTAACAACGACTTAGTCGTTTCCCTAGTTATTTAAATTGAACATTTTAAATGCGAATCGTGTTCAAAACGTACTAGGGAAACGCCAAAGTCGTTGTTAAACGAGTGAGTGAGCACCATGTGTATAGTACCCGGTATCATTCCCCATACTGGGCTAGATCCAGCCTTGGGTATATGGGAGGAAATGGGATGTTACCGGTACTCAACACTTGGCTCACTCACTCGTTTACAAAAGACTTTGGCGTTTCCCTAGTTATTTAAATTGAACATTCAAAATGCGAATCGTGTTCGAAACGTATTTGCGTGAAAAAATTAAACAAAATTTCCAAGATAAAACAAAATCACCTGATATTTATTTCCCATTTAAAACCCTTCAAAAATAATATGTGGGTGTAAAAATATAAAAAAGTTCATACTAACGGGTATCGACCCCCAACCCTCCGTGCGGCAGGCTAAATGCTTACCATTAGGCCATGCCATGCGACGCAGATTTCATCCCGCTAGCTGCTACTAAACAAATGCTATCGATATTTAAAAAATCACATTTTTATTTATTGTAAGCTTAAATCGCAATGGATCTAGCCGATTGTGTTAACAGTTCTCAATAAACTCGTACCGGATGTCTGCTTAAAATTTCAGCGCAATCTGTTTAGCGGTTCGGCAGATTTTAGACGTACAGACATACAGACAGACAGACAGACAGAATCACAGAATGAGGGCCGTTTGAGTCGAATGGAGACACTCGGTCGCTCCGCTCCCTCGTTTAACTAGGGAAACGCCAAAGTCGTTGTTACACGAGTGAGTGAGTGAGCCAAGTGTTGAGTACCCGGGATCATCCCTTTTCCTCCCATATACCTAAGGCTGGATCAAGCTTAGTATGGGGAATGATACCGGGTACTCAACACTCACTCACTCACTCGTTTAACATCCACTTTGGCGTTTCCCTAGTTATTTAAATTGAACATTTAAAATGCGAATCATGTTCAAAACGTATAAGCGTGAAACATTAACAAATTTCCAAGATAAAACAAAATCACCTAAGTTAAATTTCCCATTTAACACCCCTTTAAAAAAAATATGTGGGTGTTAAAATATAAAAAAAGTTCGAGTAAAACGGGTATCGAACCTCAACCCTCCGTTTCGGTAGGTATAACGCTTACCACTGGGCCATGTCCCGCCGATAGATCTCGTCCGCTAGCTGCTACTAAACAAATGCTATCGATATTTTAAAAAAATCACATTTTTTTTTATTGTAGATTAAAAACGCAATGGATCTAGCTAAATTTGTTAGCAGTTCTCAGTAAACTCGTACCGGATGTATGTTTAAAATTTCAGCCCAATCTGTTCAGCGGTTCGGCTGATTTTCGACGTACAGACAGACAGGAATCACAGAATTAGGGCCGTTAATGAATGGAGACACTCGGTCGCTCCGCTCCCTCGTTTTTAACTAGGGAAACGCCCAAAATCGTTGTTAAACGAGTGAGTGAGCACAAGTGTATAGTACCGGTATCATTCCCCCATACTGGGCTGATCCAGCCTTGGGTATATGGGGGGAAATGGTGTTCCCGGGTACTCAACACTTGGCTCACTCACTCATTTAACAACGACTTTGGCGTTTTCCCTAGTTATTTAAATTGAACATTCAAAATGACAATCGTGTTCGAAACGTACTAGCGTGAAACATTAACAAATTTCCAAGATAAAACAAAATCACCTGATTTTTATTTCCTATTTAACACCTCTCAAAAATAATATGTGGGTGTAAAAATATAAAAAATTTCATATTAACGAGTATCGAACCCCAACCCTCCGTTCGGTAGGCTAAATGCTTACCAGTAGGCCATGCCATGCCACGCAGATTTCGTCCCGCTAGCTGCTACTAAACAAATGCTATCGATATTTTTAAAAATCACATTTTTATTTATTGTAGGCTTAAATCGCAATGGATCTAGTTGATTTTGTTAGCAGTTCTCAATAAACTCGTACCGAATGTCTGTTTAAAATTTCAGCGCAATCTGTTCAGCGGTTCGTTTGATTTTCGACGTACAGACAGACAGACAGACAGACAGACAGAATCACAGAATGAGGGCCGTTTGAGTTGAATGTAGACACTCGGTCGCTCCGCTCCCTCGTTTAATTAGCGTAAAACATTAACAAATTTCCAAGATGAAACAAAATCACCTAATTTTTATTTCCCATTTACACTTATCAAAATAATATGTGGATGTAAAAATATAAAAAAGTTCGAACTAACGGGCATCGAACGCAAACCCTCCGTGCGGTAGGCTTAATGCTTACCACTGTGCCATGTCAGCCACGCAGATTTTGTCCCGCTAGCTGCTATTAAACAAAATGCTATCGATAATTTAAAAAAAATACACATTTGTATTTATTGTAGGCTTAAATCGCAATGGATGTAGGTGATTTTGTTAACAGTTCTCAGTATACTCGTACCGGATGTCTGTTTAAAATTTCAGCGAAATCTGTTCAGCGGTTCGGCTGATTTTCGACGTACAGACAGACAGAATCACAGAATGAAAACCGTTTGAGTTGAATGGAGACACTCGGTCGCTCCGCTCCCTCGTTTAATTATTTACTTTACTAGGGAAACGCCAAAGTCGTTGTTAAACGAGTGAGTGAGCACCATGTGTATAGTACCCCTTATCATTCCTCATACAGGGCTAGATCCAGCCTTGGGTATATGGGAGAAAAGGGGATGTTACCGGGTACTCAACACTTGGCTCACTCACTCGATTAACAACGACTTTGGCGTTTCCCTAGTAATTTTAATTGAACATTCAAAATGCGAATCGTGTTCGAAACGTACTAGCGTGAAATTTCAAATTTCCAAGATAAAACAAAATCACCTGATTTTTAAACGAGGGAGCGGAGCGACTGAGTGTCTCCATTCAACTCAAACGGCTCTCATTCTGTGATTCTGTCTGTCTGTCTGTACGTCGAAAATCAGCCGAACCGCTGAACAGATTGCGCTGAAATTTTAAACAGGCATCCGGTACGAGTTTACTAAGAACTGTTAACAAAATCAGCTTGATCCACTGCGATTTAAGCCTACAATAAATAAAAATGTGATTTTTAATAATATCAATGGCATTTGTTTCGTAGCAGTTAGCGGGACGTGGTCTGCATGGCCTAGTGGTAACCATTTAGCCTACCGCACGGATGGATGGGGTTCGATACCCGTCAATTCTAAGTTTTTTATATTTTTACACCCACATATTATTTTTGAGGGGTGTTAAATGGGAAATAAAAATTAGGTAATTTCGTTTTATCTTGGAAATTTGTTAATGTTTCACGCTAACGTTTTGAATACGATTTGCATTTTGAATGTTCAATTTAAATAATTATTGTGGCAAGCAGAGTGAGTTCCTGTAAGGTGACCAGACGGTCCGGTTTTAGAAGTGTAAACACTAGGCTAACTCACTCGTTTAACAACGACTTTGGTGTTTCCCTAGTTTAAACGAGGGAGCGGAGCGACCGAGTGTCTCCATTCAACTCAAACGGCCCTCATTCTGTGATTCTGTCTGTGTGTCTGTCTGTACGTCGAAAATCAGCCGAACCGCTGAACAGATTGGGCTGAAATTTTAAACATACATCCGGTACGTGTTTACTGAGAACTGCTAACAAAATCAGCTAGATCCATTGCGATTTAATCCTACAATAAATAAAAATGTGATTTTTTTAAATATCGATAGCATTTTGTTTAGTAGCAGCTAGCGGTACGAGATCTACCTGGCTGACATGGCCCAGTGGTAAGCATTAAGCCTACCGCACGGAGGGTTGGGGTTCGATACCAGTTTACTCGAACTTTTTTTATATTTTTACACCCACATATTTTTTTTGAGGGGTGTTAAATGGGAAATAAAACTTAGATGATTTTGTTTTATCTTGGAAATTTGTTAATGTTTCACGCTTATACGTTTTGAACATGATTCGCATTTTAAATGTTCAATGTAAATAACTAGGGAATCGCCAAAGTGGTTGTAAAACGTGTGAGTGAGCCATGTGTTGAGTACCCGGTATCATTCCCCATACTGGGCTTGATCCAGCCTTAGGTATAATATGGGAGGAAAGGGGATGTTCCCCGGTACTCAACACTTGGCTCTCTTCTCACTCGTTTAACAACGACTTTGGCGTTTCCCTAGTTAAACGAGGGAGCGGAGCGACCGAGTGTCTCCATTCCACTCGAACGGCCCTTATTCTGTGATTCTGTCTGTCTGTCTGTCTGTACGTCGAAAATCAGCCGAACCGCTGAACAGATTGGGCTGAAATTTTAAACAGACACCCGGTACGAGTTTATTGAGAACTGCTAACAAAATCAGCTAGATCTATTGCGATTTAATCCCACAATAAATAAAAATGTGATTTTTTAAATATCGAAAGCATTTGTTTAGTAGCAGCTAGCGGGACGACAATTACGTGGCTTGCATGGCCTATTGGTAAGCATGTAGCCTACCGCACGGCGGGTTGGGGTTCGATGCCCGTCAACTCGAACTTCTTTTTATTTTTACACCCACATATTATTTTTGAGGGATGTTAAATGGGAAATAAAAATTAGGTTATTTTGTTTTATCTTGGAAATTTGTTATTGTTTTAAGCTAATACGTTTTGAACACGATTCGCATTTTAATTGTTTAATTTAAACAACTAGGGAAACGCCAAAGTCGTTGTTAAACGAGTGAGTGAGCCACGTGTTGAGTACTCGGTATCATTCCTCATACTGGGCTCGATCTAGCCTTAGGTATAGGGGATTAAAGGGGATGTTCCCGGGTACTCAACACTTGGTTCACTCACTCGTTTGACAACGACTTTGGCGTTTCCCTAGTATTTCCCATTTAACACCCCTCAAAAATAATATGTGGGCGTAAAAATATAAAACAGTTCATACTTACGGGTATCGAACTCCAACCCTCCGTGCGGTAGGCTAAATGCTTACCAGTAGGCCATGCCATGCCACGCAGATCTCGTCCCGCTAGCTGCTACTAAACAAATGCTATCGATGTTTTTTAAAATCACATTTTATTTCATTGTAGGCTTAAATCGCAATGGATCTAGCTGATTTTGTTAACAGTTCTCAATAAACTCGTACCGGATGTCTGTTTAAAATTTAAGCGCAATCTGTTCAGCGGTTCGGCTGATTTTCGACGTACAGACAGACAGACAGAATCACAGAATGAGGGCCGTTTGAGTTGAATGGAGACACTCGGTCGCTCCGCTCCCTCGTTTAATTAGGGAAACGCCAAAGTCGTTGTTAAACGAGTGAGTGAGCCATGTGTTGAGTACCCGGTATCATTCCCCATACTGGGCTACATCCAGCCTTAGGATAAGGGGAGGAAATTGAATGTTCCCGGGTACTCAACACTTGGCTCTCTTACTGGTTTAACAACGACTTTGGCGTTTCCCTAGTATCAATTGAACATTTGAAATGCAAATCATGTTCAAAACGTATTAGCGTGAAACATTTCCTAATTTCGAAGATAAAACAAAATCACCTAAGTTTTATTACCCATTTAACACCCATCAAAAATAATATGTGGGTGTAAAAATATAAAAAGTTCGAGCTAATAGGTATCGAACCCCAACCCTCCATGCGGAAGTCTAAATGCTTACCAGTAGGCCATGCAAGCCACGTAGTTATCGTCCCACTAGCTGCTACTAAACAAATGCTACAGATATATTAAAAATCACATTTTTATTTATTGTAGGATTAAATCGCAATGAATCTAGCTGATTTTGTTAGCAGTTCTCAGTAAACTCATACCGGATGTCTGTTAAAAATTTCAGCCCAATCTGTTCAGCGGTTCGGCTGATTTTCGACGTATAGACAGACAGACAGAATCACAGAATGATAGCCGTTCGAGTTGAATGTAGACACTTGGTCACTCCGCTCCCTCGTTTAATTTTTGATACCGGGTACTCAACACATGGCTCACTCACTCGTTTAATGACTTTGGCGTTTCCCTAGTTATTTAAATTGAACATTTGAAATGCGAATCGTGTTCAAAACGTATTAGCGTGAAACATTAACAAATTTCCAAGATAAAACAAAATCACCTAAGTTTTATTTCCCATTTAACATCCCTCAAAAATAATATGTGGGTGTAAAGATATAAAAAAGTTCGAGCTAACGGGCATCGAACCTCAACCCTCCGTGCGGTAGGCTAAATGCTAACCAATAGGCCATGCAAGCCACATAGATGTGGTTCCGCTAGCTGCTACTAAACAAATGCTATCGATATTTTAAAAATCAAATTTTTATTTATTGTAGGATTAAATCGGAATGAATCTAGCTGATTTTGTTAGCAGTTTTTAATAATTTCGTACCGGATGTCTGTTTAAAATTTCAGCCCAATCTGTTCATTGGTTCGGCTGATTTTCGACGTACAGACAGACAGAATCACAGAATGAGAGCCGTTCGAGTTGAATGGAGACACTCGATCGCTCAGCTCCCTCGTTTAATAACTGAATGAGTAGACTCTGAATACAATTTATTTTATTATTATTTAATAATAATAATAATGATAATAATAATAATAATAATAATAATAATAATAATAATAATAATAATAATAATAATAATAATAAATAATAATAATAATAATAATAATAATAATAATAATAGTAATAATAATAATAATAATAATAATAATTTTTTTTTTTTTTTTTTCAACTCAACTCAATTTATTGTCACAAAACAGAATATCATTGATACATCTCAAAGAAACCCACAAAGCCCACTATGCGGGCTCATCTGTGGAATAAACAAAATCACATAATCTAAACAAAAACAACCATAGAGGAAGGAAACATGAAAAAAAAACATTAACAAATCATAAACATTAAGTAAACAAATTGAAGTAGATTAACTAGTAACTAACAATTAAATAAAACACAACACAACGTCAAGGCTTTTTAAGTTATTTAAACACAACATAAATAAAGCTAAATGATGGAGTACGAAACAAGGCAAAAGCAGAACAGATTTAGACAAGAGCACTCAATTTTGACAACAAATGTATTTTTATTTCTTGCTTGACCTCGGAAATTTTTGTAAAATGTAATAACTGATCAGGCAATTCATTGAAATAATAATAATAATAATAATTTTAATAATAATAATAATAATAATAATAATAATAATAATAATAATAATGATGATGATAATAATCAGTGATATCGCAATCTCTTAAAAGTTAAAATGTATAATATTGTTGCATTATTTACTTTTCTGATAAGTGAACGATAATTAATTTTTAAAATAAATAGCGCAAGACAACATCTTAAATATCCACACAAATGACACAGTAAGGGTCTAACGGTTTAAGCGCGCTTAATCTTAAAAAAACATTTAAAATGAAATGTTGATTGACGCAAGAAGCTTCCAATTGAATTAAAATGAATTCGTTCATTACAACATAATATGTTGTCTGGATGTAGTAAGGTTTATTTCGACACTTCCGTGTTCGTTGAGAGCGAATGAAAACAACCGATTTGTCCTCTATGAAGGTTCAATAAAAATATTAGCCCCCATGCCCCTCGTAAAAGTGTGGGCATATTTCTCCAGAGCCCCAAATCCAATATGGCTGTCACCGGCCATGTTTGAGATAATATTTGCACCTACTATACTGCTTGGTAAATGATTTGTATGTTATTTTGGGTCGCGGATTTTATTTTTAAAGTTGTTTTGGTAATATGACCTATTTTTGTGCCATCCAAAATGGCAGCCGTTATTCAAATTGGTATCTCTAATTATGTTTGTAAGTATCTGACCGATTTCAATTTTTAAGTGACTAATAGATAGGTATTGAGAAAAGCTACAAATCATACATTCACCATTTTCTCTAGAATCGATTAATTTTTTTAGATTATGTTACAAAAACTTCGCCTTTTTACCACACTCGTGATCGTTATAACGTACAAGAATGGAACTGAACTTGGGTTTTCAACGTGAATATCTACTAAGTAAAAAAGGTTTTACAATAAATTCTAAAGTTGTATTTTTCAAAGCCTATTTCTTTATGTTTTAATAAGGCAATGATTAATGGTCCGACAAGTATAACAGAATATAATTTATGTGAAGCGACTGCATGTTTGGATGAGTGTATGCAACAGGTTTTGTGTTCTTGATTCCTAAAACACATTATTTTATCGATGCGGTATCAGTTGATTCGTTATCAACTGTACTAAAACAACTTTCACGGCCACTAAATTATAACAATGGAATGAAAGGATTATACTATACAAAGCACGATCTATACACAACAGCATAATGTTGTTGGTATACGCAACCCTCTCATCATCGCTACCACGTATTTTTCATCGACTACATTGAATAAAATGTTTGTACGACGTGAAATGGCAATAATCGAATAGCTTTGGTTCTTCCAGTAATATTGAGATACTTTTTGTCAGCCACGACACGCAAGGTCTACTTCTGAAGAGTAGAAAATGATCAGATAGCATAGCCCTTAGACCTGCTTTTAGCCCAGGAAAGATAGGTTTTCACCCGGACATAATTAGGTACAAGCTGAAAATTTGCACACATGTTCAGTTGACCATACTGAACAATAATTGAAAACTCCCCGAAGTTCCGCCGCGTTCGTCTTGAGATATAATAACAAAAGGGCGTAAGTGCCAAAAATGTGTTATTTTCAATTTTAACCAATTTAATAATCTATTTAATATTTAATAATATGTATAAATTATTAAATATTTCTACGACAGTAAAGTTAAAATCATTCATAAGCTTTGACCAGTGCGTTAATATATGGTGGCAAAAGGGCGTTAGTGCCAAAAATATGATATTTTCAATTTAAATACACTTTTTGACATTCATATAGTGCAAATTATTATGTATTCTTACGACAGTAACGTGAAATTGTTCCATTATCTTTGTTAAGGGCGTAAGTGACACAGATATGTTAATTATTTTTAATTTCAACAAACTTATTGACATTCATTTATGCAATTTATTAAGTATTCGTATGAGACAAACGTAAAAATCTTCCCCTGGTCTACTTCCGTGACAATTTGAAGCCATCTTGAAATTACACGTTACCGTCGTATGAATACATAATAATTTGCACTATATGAATGTCAAAAAGTGTATTTAAATTGAAAATATCATATTTTTGGCACTAACGCCCTTTTGCCACCATTAACGCACTGGTCGAAGATTATGAATGATTTTAACTTTACAGTCGTAGAAATATTTAATAATTTGTACAAATTAGTCTAAAATATTAGTTGAAATTGAAAATAACACATTTTTGGCACTTATGCCCTTTTGTCACTATATCTCAAGACGCACGCGGTGGAGCTTCGGGGAGATTTCAATTGTTGTTCAGTATGGTCATCTGAACATGTGTGCCAATTTTCAGCTTGTACTTAATTATGTCCGGGTTCACCATACCTATGACTATCTTTCCTGGGCTATTTTACAGGGTCACAGCTTTTAAATGAGTTCGAAAAAACAGAGTTTCAATTTCCAATGTTTCCTTGCTAAAACGTTAATAACAAATATTAGAATACGGTACATATTCGATTAAATTGAACTGCCAGATATAATGCAGCTTTGAGGAATCTTCAGTTAAAATCGCCCTGTTAACATGACATGTTAACACATTGTGTTTAGATGGCGCCAATGTAAATGTGCCCACCAGTCGGCCATGATAGTCGGTGTAACGTCATCTGAAACTCTCGTATGGCGCATAGTGAACTCACGGTTGACAAACCCTTTGTATAAACTAACAACTCAACTCAACTTACCTGTCCAGAGAAGCCTATACGAGAGTGGCATCTATCCTCGTCATCTTGATTGATGTACACATAGGCCGTTTCGCTGCTCCTAGCCTTGAACCTGATGCAAGAGGACTTCTCAAAGTCACCAAACACATCCATGATGGCGTCCTTCTGGTCCTCGTCTGGAATCAAAAGTAATTATTATTATTATTATTATTATTATTATTATTATTATTATTATTATTATTATTATTATTATTTTATTACTCTGTACGGGCTACTATACATAACATACATGAGAACTCGTATTTTGTTGCAACCGGTCGCAAGAGGAAACGAGTAAACAAGGAGTGGATGACTGATAACCTTGTTGATATGGTTCGACATAGAGACAGGTTGTTCCGTAAGTGGAGGAATGCTAGAGTAACTAACCCTTTGAGGCAGACTTATGAAACTGAATATAAACATTACCGCAATGAGGTAGTGAAGGAAATTTATAAAGTGAAACGTGATTATTATAAAAATAAATTTGAAGTACATAAAGGTGATGCTAAACAAACTTGGCAGATAATTAATGAAGTAATAGGGAAATCAAAGCGTAACTCAGTTGACATGGTGATTAACAAATACTTACGTAATAAATATAGTGAGGAAGAAGTTGCTAATAGATTTGTTGATACCTTTGTTGATGAGATTAATATGATTCAACATAATTGCTCTATTGTAACTTCTAAGCTTGTGCCTCCTTCACCTCAGAGTCAATCTATGTACCTAGGGAAAGTAAGTGTAGCAACTGTGCTAAAAATTATCCGTAAATTAAATGTAACCAAACAACCTGGAATTGATGGGATTAGAGTGACCGACTTGCAATACACGGCTGAGGATATTAGTCCCGTATAATTGCCAAAATAATAAACCTGTCTTTAGAAAAGGGAGAAATACCTGATTTATTGAAAGTTTCTATTGTAAGACCGGTTTATAAAAAAGGCAGCCATATGGACTTTAGTAATAACAGGCCAATTGCCATATTATCTGTTATTGAAAAAATAATGGAACGTGTTGTAGCTGACGCTCTATGCAACTATTTAGATAAATTTAAAATTATTACTAATAATCAGTTTGGATTTCAAAAAGGTAAGAGCACAACCGATCTTCTTGTGAAATTTGCGAACCTGGTTAATAACAAATTAAATGACAATATGCACATTGCGGCCATGTTTGTGGACTTAAGCAAGGCATTTGATACATTAAATCACGCTAAACTTTTAATATGTCTTGAGCGAATTGGTATTCGTGGCCCAATTTTAAATTGGTTTAAAAATTACTTAACAAATAGGAGAATAAGAGTTAAGGTTGGTGATTTTTTAAGCCACGAACGTGATGTTATTTCAGGAGTTCCTCAGGGTTCTATTTTGGGTCCAATTCTATTTCTGGTCTACGTAAATGATTTGGTTAAATGTTTTAAATATTGCTATGTATTTATTTATGCCGATGACATTTTGATTGTTTCAGTTCATAAAAACTTTGAAATTGCACAGTTGCATTTACAGATAGATTTTATAAACCTTCTTAGGAGATTCATGATAGAGACTTAATTATTAATGCAAATAAAACAAAAATAATTCATTTGTGTGCACCTCAAAACAGAGATTGTCTCCGTGAGTCAGGGTTATCACTCATTCCAATGAATGTTTGCATAATCAAGTAGATCCACTTACGTGTGCATGCAGTGATTTTCTCGAGAATGTTGACTCGCATATCTATTTGGGATTAGTGATTGATAAACATTTCAGCTGGGTACCTCATATTGACTCGATCTGTAAGCGCCTACGAGCCTGCCTCCGACAGTGTTTTTTTTCTTAAATACGTTTTACCGTTTTCAGTGTTGCGAAATGTATATATCGCTCTTGCAGAATCTATTATATCTTATGGTCTACTTGCGTGGGGGTATTCCACTGACTGCCACTTAAATAAAATTCGAGTACTACAAAATAAGCTATTACGCCAAATAAGACCACGTAATTGTCAAACTCTGTCGACTCGGGAGACATACCTCTTTTGCAATCTTCTTCCTGTTGACTGCTTTTTACTTACCAACTTTTAATAAAATATTACTTTAAAAATGATTATAGAATTCTTGTGCAGAGAAACAAATGGACACGTAGTCAGGTTAAACAAAAATTTGAAGTTCCTAGAAGTAATAATAAATACGGTCAGAGGCGCCTTGAGTGTTTAGTCCCCGAGTCTTTCAATGACTTGCCTGATCAGTTATTACATTTTACAAAAATTTCCGAGGTCAAGCAAGAAATAAAAATACATTTGTTGTCAAAATTGAGTGCTCTTGTCTAAATCTGTTCTGCTTTTGCCTTGTTTCGTACTCCATCATTTAGCTTTATTTATGTTGTGTTTAAATAACTTAAAAAGCCTTGACGTTGTGTTGTGTTTTATTTAATTGTTAGTTACTAGTTAATCTACTTCAATTTGTTTACTTAATGTTTATGATTTGTTAATGTTTTTTTTTTTCATGTTTCCTTCCTCTATGGTTGTTTTTGTTTAGATTATGTGATTTTGTTTATTCCACAGATGAGCCCGCATAGTGGGCTTTGTGGGTTTCTTTGAGATGTATCAATGATATTCTGTTTTGTGACAATAAATTGAGTTGAAAAAAAAAAAAAAAAAAAAAAAAAAAATTATTATTATTATTATTATTATTATTATTATTATTATTATTATTATTATTATTATTATTATTATTATTATTATTATTATTATTATTATTATTATTATTATATATTTTTAAGCATAAGCCCGCTTTAAGGACATAGTTATTGATTCATAGCAGTTGTCGAAAAAATTTGCCCCGACTGGGGTTCGAACCCAGAACCTCCGGCTTAACGTGCCATAGCTCTACCAATTAAGCTACCGGGTTCCACAGAACAAACCTTTAGGAAACTGCTATTTGTTGTGACTGTTGACTTTACATGACATAAATCCAACAGAAGACGGCAATGTAGCTGTCAAATCTGAAAGATTGCATGGATAAATTCAATCACATCTCATCTCCCATGAGTTGGGTAGTATGAATATATGGTTTTTAAGCATAAGCCCGCTTTAAGGACATAGTTATTGATCTATAGCAGTTGTCGAAAAAATTTGCCCCGACTGGGGTTCGAACCCAGAACCTCCGGCTTAACGTGCCATAGCTCTACCAATTAAGCTACCGGGACCACAGAACAAACCTTTAGGAAACTGCTATTTGTTGTGACTGTTGACTTTACATGACATAAATCCAACAGAAGACGGCAATGTAGCTGTCAAATCTGAAAGATTGCATGGATAAATTCAATCACATCTCATCTCCCATGAGTTGGGTAGTATGAATATATGGTTTTTAAGCATAAGCCCGCTTTAAGGACATAGTTATTGATTCATAGCAGTTGTCGAAAAAATTTGCCCCGACTGGGGTTCGAACCCAGAACCTCCGGCTTAACGTGCCATAGCTCTACCAATTAAGCTACCGGGACCACAGAACAAACCTTTAGGAAACTGCTATTTGTTGTGACTGTTGACTTTACATGACATAAATCTACATAAATAGACATAAATGCTATCTTTCAGATTTGACAGCTACATTGCCGTCTTCTGTTGGATTTATGTCATGTAAAGTCAACAGTCACAACAAATAGCAGTTTCCTAAAGGTTTGTTCTGTGGTCCCGGTAGCTTAATTGGTAGAGCTATGGCACGTTAAGCCGAAGGTTCTGGGTTCGAACCCCAGTCGGGGCAAATTTTTTCGACAACTGCTATGAATCAATAATTATTATTATTATTTCAAATTTAAGGCTTTCGCGGCCCGGTCGGGACATTTCGCCGCGTCGAATCTGCTTTTATTGCTTTTGACGTTTCAGCCCAACTGTATAGGCTATCCTCAGAAAACAAGAAATAAAATTAAAAACTTACAAAAATATAAGCCAAGACAAGGCTTCACATAGAAAAACAAAATAACAACAACAAAACAAACAGTTTACAAGATCAGGCCCCGCCTTCTTTAATATTGCATTATATTCTTATGAGGTGTTCTTCACAACCAGATCAACATCACATTTGAGAATTTCTGGTGCGTATCCGATCACTCCGTCGAGCTCCACTTTCTTGGGGCTGATCCAGTTCCGGGACAGGGAGGACGAGAAGGCCATGTATTCGAAACCGGGAGTAAGATCTCGGGGATAATGCATTTATTTGCGATACGGCCAGCGTTGGAGTTGTCTTGAATCAGTTTTACTATGGGCGCCCACGACCCGCTCAGCTTAAACCCCACATCACCATTAAAATTGTTTGGTGTTTAAGCTATTTCAATGGACTCTCTAACCAATCTTGGTAGTAACTGAGGCTCCTTACAAACTTTTGTGGCACTATCAAACAGAATTTCATGAATTGGATTATTAGCATTTTCACAAGCATGTTTAGCAACCGCTGACTGTTCTTCGAGCATGCCTACAATGCGCTTCATGTTCTTTCAATTGATAATATTGAATTGAACATTGAATTGAATTATGAATTATTATTATTATCATTATCACCATCACCATCTAATTTTGTTTTTGCTTGAGTAAAAATATAAAAAAAAAAAATGTTTCATTATTATTATTATTATTATTATTATTATTATTATTATTATTATTATTATTATTGTTATTATTGCAGGTTGCGACACTACAAGAAGTACTGAAAGTAGAAATGAGCTGAAGAGTGACATTCAGGAAATGAAGAATGAGTTATTACTAATCAAAGAATTGCAAGGGAAGGGGGTTTAAAAAACGAGGAAACAATTCAAACTTAATTCATGAAGGGGGGGAAAAAAGGATAAGATTATAGCTGAATTAGCAAATCAAGTACAACAACTCGATCAATACGGAAGAAACAAGAATTTGGAGATATCTAACATTATACAACAGGAAAACGAAGACATTGAAAGTATAGTGATAGGTATTGCTAATCATTCTGGAAATACGTCTCGAGAGTTCGGATATAGAAGCTGTGCATAGAGTTCCATCCAGAAAAAAGGGTTTACCCCCCCTAAGGTAGTAGCACAGCTTGTGTCCCGAAAAAAAAGAGAAGAGTTCTTGATTGCTAAGAAAAATATTTCTATTAAAAATAGCAACATCCTTCAGAATGTACTAAGAAAGGATGACCTGACCATCTTCATAAACGAACACCTCTCTCCTTACTATCGGAACTTATTTTGGCTAGTGAAGCCAACAGGCTAAAGCAACGAGACACAAGTTTGTTTGGTTTACCGGAACGGATGTATATTTGCTCGAAAAGACGAAGATACGCCCCACGTGATTAAGATCAAACAGTTGATCAAATTGATCAATTAAAAAAACTAAATCGTTTGGCATGCATACATTACAAGATGACTTTGAAGACGTTTTATGTGAATCTACAGAACGATCTAAACGGCTGGTGTGAAACAACATTAGCGGTATCAGTGCATTGCATGTAAAACATACGGTCTATCCAAAAAACCCACTGGGACGAGTTGCGGGTTATTCTACATGATAACATACAACAATTTCTGTTGTACTACTTAGTGAAGTAAATTTATTAGAAGAAAATGTATTATTTCATTTAGAAGGGTATAATCGATTTTGTAAATTAAGAACCTTAAAAAGAGGTGGCGGATTAATTTTATATGTAAGTAATAAATTAACGTTTAGGAGAGAAGAAGTTATATTTTGTAATTTTGAGGGTATTTTAGGGCAACTAGTTTGTGGGAAACGAAAATGTAACCTTGCTATGCGTTTACAGACCCCCCCAACTATATCACAAAGTCAGATTATATAAACGAAATAGAAACCTACTGGAAAGGAAACAATAACAAATACTGTATATATTTGGGGGACAATCAACATTAACACACTTGATAACCATGATGATAAAGTTCAACTGTATCAGTCAATGCTAGCAACGAATGTTTATCCAATGCATCACAAAAACCGACAAGGAGGAGATAGTACACGCCCGGCTTAGTAGTACATGTTTAGATCATATTTACTTTCGAGGTATTGACCTTACTCTCAAATCATTTGTATATACAACTAAAGTCAGTGATCATTATGAAAGTAGCCGTATCGACCGGTAGCGAGATAAACAAAAACAATGACGAGCAAAAAGTGGGGCCCAAGAAAGGCATCGACGACAAAAAATTATCAGGAATTTTAAAGGGGTATTAAATGGGAAGATTTACTTGTAGCTACTAACTGTACCCAAATTTATATAATGCAATTTACATTAATTTTACATCGGCTTATGATAAGGCTGCATACACTAGAGAGAATAAAGGTAAACAAAGAGTAAGCAAAACGTGGGTGACAAAAGAACTCCTCAAATTAATGAAAGAAAGAGACCATGCGTTTCAAAAATGGAAAAGTGTCCACATTTAAAGTGTGTTTAAGAGTGTGTATAGGAATAATTACAACAAGTTAAGAAATACTGTTAACAAAAAAATACTTGAAGAAAAAGGCAATATTGTTTTAATCTAATAGAAAGAGATAGAAACAGTATGAGGGACACATGGCAAAACATCAATAGTCTTGTTGGTAAAAAAAAGCAAAAATCAGTAGAGGAAATTATAGATAAATACCTGGGTAAACGCAAAACAATACCAACATAGTAGACGCATTGCAAATACTTTTGTTGACGAAATTGAAAATACAATCCACCGGTGTGACATCCAATGTGTTGATTACGCTACGAGAGAAGATGCGTATGATAGACAGCTTAAATCAATGTACATTCCTCCGGTTAGTGTAGCTAAAGTTAAAGATATAATAAATAGTATGAATAGTGAAAAACAGGCTGGCATTGATGGAATTAGAATGAAAGATTTACAAATAATTGCAGATCAAATAAGTCCGGTAATAGCGTTGTTTATAAACTTGTCCATAAAAGAAGGAAAATCCCAGATGAGCTGAAAATTTCAATTATAAGACCAATATATAAAAAGGGCGATCATTTCGACTATAAAAATTACAGGCCTATTGCAATACTGCCAAGCATTAAAAAAAATATTAGAAAGATACGTAGCTGACAGTTTAATAAACTATATGACAAAATTTAATATAATTAACAAAAACAATATGGATTTCAAAAGGGAAAAAGCACAGAAGACCTTTTTAAGATCTTTTCTCTGACGTAATAAACCCCAAAAACTTGATAGTAATTGTCATATAGTATGTATGTTCATAGATTTTAAAAAGCCTTTGACACCCTTGATCACACTATACTCTTAGATGCATTACAAAAAATAGGCGTACGAGGTACGATTTTAACGGGGTTTTTGAAAACTATTTGTTGAATAGGAAAGCTAAAAGTAAAGTAGGGGATGTGTATATGAAGTAAATCAGTCGCAGTGGCGTACCACAAGGGTCAATTTTGGGTCCTCAACTATATTTAGTATATGTCAACGTTATGGTCAGATATATTGTCAAGTGTTTATCTTTTTTTATGCGGACGACGCTGCATTATTAGCAATACATAAGAACGTCAAACTAGCAGTAGAATATTTGCAGGCAGATTTTCTTAATCTCTTGAAATGGAACCAGACATGAGACTCATTATCAACGCGGAAAAAAATAGATTGTGCATATCTGCCCACCTTTAAACGCCGATCGGAATGCCAGTATAGAGGTTATTGCTCACGATTTTTAATTGTTGCACAGAACGCTGGCAAAGATTTGTTTATATGTTTCATGCCAGACAAAAATTTTTCAGTTACAGCCATCCCTATTTAGGTCTTGAAATAGATCGAAGATATTGCTGGGATATTCAAATGGGGAAACTAGCAATAGACTAAGATCTTGTGCTTATCAGCTTTACGCCGTAAAAGATATCTTATCATTTAAATACCGTAAAATGGTATATATTGCTCTAGCTGAGTCAGTTTTATCGTACGGTATATCGGCTTGGGGTAATGCGTCTTACTCGCAACTTAAAAAAATTTTAATATCATTACAAAATAAAATTATAAAAGATGAATGAAGAGAAATCGTTGATGGGAGATGTGTTCGGATTTGTATTTACTATTTGATGTTTTGCCAGTTAGGGAAATCTTTGTTTTTAAGCTGTTATTAAAGCATTTCTTTGACAAAAAATATAAATTCTTATTGAACCACAAGCCTTCAACTCGAGCAAAAATGCAGAAATTTACCAGTTACCACCCTTTAACAATAAATATGGGAAGAGATCGTTAAGCTACTCTGTACCTTTATATTTAATAAGATTCTTCCAGAAATTTAAAGAATTAGATTCATTTAGGATATAAAATTAAATTAAAGACATATTTGCTCAAAACAATATTATAGTTGAGTGAGGAAATTGTGGTTTTGTGATTTTATATTTTATGTTTTTTTAGGTATTTATCAATTTCTTCTATTCTGTTCATTCATAAAATTTTTTTCATAATGTCAAACTTTATATAATTACATTTTATTGTTTAGACTCACAGTCGGTAATTTCAAAAAATCAAATTTCAATTATATTAGGTTAAGTGTTCAGAAGTGAATAAATCCTTATCTTTAATAAACATAGTTCCACAGATAAGCTGCATGCGCAGTTTGTGGAAGGTCGAAAGTATGAAATATGTAAGGTTATGGAAGAAATGTATCTACAATAAATAAAAAAAAAAAAAAAAAAAAAAAATTATTTTATTTTTATTACTATTATTATTATTATTATTATTATTATTATTGTTATTATTATTATTATTATTATTATTTCTTGAGCGAATCGGGATTCGTGGCCCAGTTTTAAAATTTGGGTTTAAAATTACTTAACAAATAGGAGAATAAGAGTTAAGGTTGGTGATTTTTTAAGCCCCGAACGTGATGTTATTTCAGGAGTTCCTCAGGGTTCTATTTTTGGGTCCAATTCTATTTGGTCTACGTAAATGATTTGGTAAATGTTTTAAATATTGCTATGTATTTATTTATGCCGATGACATTTTGATTGTTTCAGTTCATAAAAACTTTGAAATTGCACAGTTGTATTTACAAATAGATTTTATTAACCTACTTAAAGAGATTCATGATAGAGATTTAGTAATTAATGCAAATAAAACAAAAATAATTCATTTGTGTGGGACCTCAAAAAAGAGATTGTCTCCGAGAGGTCAGGGTGATCACTCATTCCAATGAATGTTTGCATAATCAAGTAAAATCCACAGACGTGTTCATGTAGTGATTTACTCGAGAATGTTGACTCGCATAATTATTTGGATTGGTGATTGATAAACATTTCAGCTGGCACTTCATATTGATTCCATCTGTAAGCGCCTAAGAGCCTGCTCCGGCAATGTTTTTTTTTAAACGTTTTACCATTTTCAGTGTTGCGTAATGTATATATCGCTCTTGCAGAATCAATTATTTTATGGGCTACTAGCGTGGGGTATTCCACTGACTGCCCCCTTAAATAAAATTCGAGTACTACAAAATAAGCTTTTACGCGAAATAAGGGCCTCGCAATTGTCAAACTCTGTCGACTCGGGGGACATACCTCTTTTGCAACCTTCTGCCAGTTGACGGCCTTTTCACGTACCAACTTTAGTAAAATATTACTTTAAAAAAAGATTATAGAATTCCCTTTTGCAGAATACAAAAGGACACGTAGTCAGGAAAAACAAAAATTTTTAGTTCCTAGAAGTTTAAAAATAAATACGGTCAAAGGGGCCTAGAGTGTTTTTGTCCCCGAGTCTTTTAATAAATTACCTGAACAATATTAAACTTAACAAAAATTTCCGAGGTCAAGCAACAAATAAAAAGACATTTGTTGTCCCCAATTTAGTGCTCTTACCTAAATCTGTTTTGCTCATACCTTGTTTTCGTAATCATCTTTTTGCTATATTCTGTCAGGTTTCTGAAATGCCTATGAAACTTAAAAACCCTTGGCGTTGTGTTTTTGTTTCATTTTATTTTAAGTAACGGTCATTCTACTTCGATTTTTATTTTAAAGATTGTGATTGTTAATGTTTTTTCATAATGATTCCTTCCTCTACGGTTGTTTTTGTTTTAGTTTTTTTTGATGTTGTTATCCACAGATGAGCCCGCATAATGGGCTTTGTGGGTTTCATTGAGATAAACAATGTAATTTGTGTTTTGTGAAATAAAATGAATTGAATTTAAAAAAAAAAAAAAAATTATTATTATTATTATTATTATTAATTATTTTTAAATTTTTATTATTTTTTTATTATTATTATTATTTTATTGGTGTTTTTTTCATACAAATTTCGGCCCAAAACCGGAGCAACATGTTGTACGGATTTACGTCAAAAAATTTCCCCATGTGTACCAAATTTTTAAAAAACCTCTTATTACTTTGTCTTAACTCTAACTAAAAAATTAAATTTATTTTTTGTTTGTAGGAATGATGTGTTTTTTCCCTGCTGGGGTTACGGTCGTGGCCGATTTTCGTCGCCATCCTGGGCTTTTTGCCTTTGGATAGGGGAAAACCCACGAAAACCATGTCAGGTTGGAACCCTTTTCTGGGAATCTCAAGTATCATTCTTAGTTTAGAATTTACAAACCCCAAATTCTACACGGGGTTGAGTATAACTCCCTTTTTTGAGTCTCGATGAAAAATTGGGTGGAAGATCTAGTTTTTTAAAATGCTTTCATTTTAGTTCTTCGTATGATGCCTTTGGCCGTTTTACGAAGGGTTTGTACTTACCTTTTTCGTTTGGGAACTCTTTTTGATCTAAATTGCAATTTCCCCTATCCCAATTGTCAATTTTTTTTTTCCGCGTGGTCTCGACGAAATGGCACTTTGGGGGACAGAAACGTCAAAAAGGGAAATTTTTCGGTTTCTTCTTGTAAATTATAACTAAAACCCGGGGCCGGTTTGTTTTGAGGGTTTTTTTTGGGCCCTTTTTAAACTGTGGGGGTTCGTAATAAAATTTTGGGAAATCTTTACTATCTAGTATTTCTCTGGTTTTATTTGTAGTAAGGTGTGTTTTTGTGCCCAATGGGGGTTTTACTTGATTGCTATTTTTTGGGTTTAAATTTAAGGGTTAGTTTATTTGATTATGTCTGTAGAGGTAATCCTTTTTACATATGATGGCCCCCGGGATATGATGTTTTTCGATTTTTTTCCCCCTTACACTACATTTTCACATTGATCTTTTTACGCCATTTTTTAATAATGTTTTTTTTATAATTTTTGTTGCAATCCTTGTCTTGAATACCAGCAAAAAACCTTTCCCTTTTTCCCCAAATATTTCCCGGGGGTTTTAACCACCTTTTTGATGTTTTAATATCAGGGTGACCTTGTTTTTAGTTCACCCATGATGTTTTTGTGTGGGGTTTTTTCTGGAGACGAAACTTTTTTTGAAGCGTTTATGAGTTTCCCTTGTGGTTTGACATTTTCCCGTTTGCTAAAAATTGAGTGGATTTAAAATGATTTGCAGCTCCCCCCACACCCCTATGCATTTTTTGTTTGGTTGCTCTTTGAAAAAAAATTTTTCTTAAAATGTCTAGTTTTTTTTCATAATATTTTTTGGGTTTCAGTAAAGGCCCGTCCTCCTTTTTTTTCTTGGAAGTGTCAATTATTGGGGTTTTTGGATAAAGCTTTTCTGTGTTTGGTAGGGAGTACAGTTAATTTTCCCCACGCGTGGATGTCTGTTGCCCCAAATTTAATGATTCCGAATGCCCGAAAGGGAAAACCCCATATGTTTTTTATTGCTGTGATCTTGTTTATACCGTTTATTTGCGTCTTGAGGATAGTTTTTTTAGTCCCCTTTTTGGGTATATATCTAAAATTTTTTTCTTTCTTGCTTTTTTCAATTTTTTCACTTGGAGAATCCTAAATATTTGTATACTTCGTTATCATCCATTACTCCAATCCTATTTCCATCATCTATCCCGGGAAAACTCTTCTGCCTGCGTTACCTTCCCCTTTTTGGGAAAAGTAGCGTCTTAGATTTATCACTTAAAACTCCATGCAGAATCGGGGCTAATTAAAAGGGTAGTTTGTTTAAACTGTTTATTTTGAACAAAATTCGATGCATAAAATTTAGGTCACCCCATGAAAAAATTTAGGTGAAAAATTTGTGTGACATACCATATTATTATTTTTTAATTTTAAATCCGTATGTTGATTGTTAAGCATAGGGCGACAGGGGGTTTTTAAAGAAAAAGAAAAAAACCAAAATGCGCTAAATGATTCCCCTTTGGGAAAATGAAAACTTTTAAATTTTGGATTGGATCGGTAGTTTCTGCGGGGTTTTTCATATTTATTTTTTTAGGGTTGTTCCCATGCCCTTCATTAGGGTTTCAAAAAGTTTAAAATTCTGGGTTGATTTTAATATTTTTTAAAATCGAATAACCCATGTTTGGGTGTTGAGTTCAAAAGCTTTTTTTGTATCAATAAAAGTTGCGGAATATTCCTTTTTTTCCTTTGTGTGCCTGGTTCATTACAGTAGAGTCGATAAGGGTTTGTTTTTTACATCCCTGCGGGGTTCTTACAGCACCCTTTTTTTTTGTTCCTCGGCCACAGTGTTGGCCGTTATCTAGATAAGTTATCTAGATAATCATCTGATAACATTGTGTTATCTATTATCTTACTAATAACATGTCTAAAAGTACTATTATCTTATCTAGATAATATTTCGGGTTACTTTATCTAATCTTCACTTTAGATAACAGAAAAAAAAAAATCAGAATCACTATCAATAAATGCTAACACATCGTCTAAAATAGTGTTTTTTTTTTTATCATGATTTCAAGGGAAATTTTTTAGTTTGGGCCCAAAAACCTAGTTTGAAATTAAAATCTTTTAGTTTTTTTCACATGGGGTTTTTTTTTAAGGGCAAAAAAATGACCAGGGGTTTTAAATTTGGGGATTTATTGAATACTCCGGCCGTTTCACAAACGTTTTTTTTAAGTCGCATTGATTGAAAAGGCTTTTTGTAATTTTTTAGAAATGCGGGGTGCAATAAAATGAAAAATATCTCGAGGCCAAAAGATTTGGTTCTGTAAGCATTGGTAGGTGATTATTGTAAAGGGGTTTCTATAGTTAAAAGTTACTTATTTACTAGAAAAATTATACCCCTTTATAAAAGGCTTTTTTTAAAAAACCTTTATTTCATAAAATTTAGGAAAATTTTTTCATCTTTTTTTTTACCAAATGCGGGAACCTCACTATAATTTTAAATGTACATGTAAAATATAAACGTTGTGGGCCAATCCCCCCGGTCAAAAATTCGCCCCAAACATCACGAAAAATATCGAAAAAAAATCGGGGAAAAACCCTTTTAAAAGCACAATTTCTATGTAAAAAGGGTTTTTTTAAAAATGTCCCAAACATCATAAATATATAGGTATGAAAATTGTTAAGTTTTCAAACGCCCATTTTTAAAAGTTTATCAAGATCGGGAAAGTAGCCGCTTTGCCCCATGGGCCGACCAAATATCCAAAAATATCGCATATTTCTTCGATTGTCCCCAAAAAACGGGGCAAGCCAAAGTTAAAGAGTTTTTTCAAAGGGTCCCCCCCAATTTTTCATAAAAGATCGCATTTTTCCCTTTGCCCGGTAGAGAGCAAAACAAACGGACAGAAAAAAAAAACAAAAAAAAACCCCGAGTTTTTTTTTGGGGGGGGTAAGTAAAATTAAATTGGGTTTTTTGCTTGGGCTCACCCAAAAAATTTTGTTTTCCCCCTTTGAAAGTCTTCTTTTAAAACGGGGCCAAAGGAAAAAGGGGTTATTTTTTTTTAAATTTTTTAAAAAAATTTAAAAACAAACGTTTTTTTTTTTCAAGTTTTAATTTTTTTTTTTTAGATTTACTTGAATTTTTTAAAAATTTCGCCTCAAGCTAACAAACATGAATTTTCTGAAAGTTCAAAAACTTTAATTTTTAAATAAAAAATTAGTTTTAAGAAACCCTTTTAAAAAAAAATAATATTAAACATTTCAGTAAAAACTACCCTTTCCCCCTTTTTCCCATTGATTAAAGGGGCCCGCCCTACACTAGAACCCTAAAAACTATTACGGAAAATTAAATGGGCCCTTTAAGCCGTTTTTTTAAATTTAAAAGAAATCATTATCTATTATCTAGATACTTCCCAAATTATATGTTTTATCTAGATAAAAATTAAATTCCATTATCTATTATTTTATCTAAAAATTTTTAGGAAGAGTTTTTAAACTTTATCTAGAAAATATTTTTTGGTTTATCGGGCACAACACGCTCGGCCATGATTTGTATTCTTTGCAATGCTTATATACTTTATTTGTTATGTTGAAGTCAAAAATTTATATATAGTTGGTAAAAACATGTAATTTGGGCCCTATTTACTTTGGGGTTTTTCGTGTCTTATCTTTTTGGTTTGAAAAAAGGTTACTCCTTCAGTAAAGAATTCGGGTATTTCTTTTAACCCCCATTTATAAAATCGTTTTAGAAAATTTTTTAATTTAAAATTTTGACCCGTATTTAAAATTTTTTATACCCAATTTTTTTTAATATTTCATTTCCCGGTTTCCAGTTTTTTGTGTAAACACTGATTTCGACTTTAAATTTATAAAAAAATTGTAACCCTTGAAACTCATCTCATTAATTTTTTCTCATCCCAGCTCTTTGTCTTTAATCCATTTTTGCTCCTGGTTGTGTGCTTACCGGGGGTTCCCCCTATTTTGCCCAAAACTCTTTATCTCCGTCTTAGTTGGTGTTCCATTTCCCCTTATTTCCCTTCCCCGGGACCCTACTAGATGTTTTTGGAAACTGTTTTTTCCTTTTCCCATGAACATTCGGTTTTGTTCTTTTTTATGCTAAATTCTCTAATTTTTTTAATCTCTTTTGCAAGAGCCCTTACTTTTTGTATAAGTGTATCCAAATATTCGTGAATAAATTTTTTTAGTGTTTTATGTTTTGGTTTTGGGGAAACCTTTTATTTTTTCAAATATATTTTGGCAGTAGAGAACCCATTTTTAGATCGTTACCCCTTCGCAATTTGTTCCAATCTACCGATATCTTTCCTTAACTCATCGTTTTATTAATTTTTTTTTTATTATTATTATTATTATTATTATTATTATTATTATTATTATTATTATTATTTTTATTATTAAATTTTTATTTTTAAATATTTTTTTATTATTATTATTATTTTAAACTTTTCTTTATTTAAAGCTTTTTAAACGAGCAAAACGAGCTTTTCCATTTGAAATCGGGGGGGAAAAAATAGTTCCCAAAGGTTTTGTTTTTTTTTTTGGTTTTTTTGTTTGTTTTTTTGTTTTTTTTTATTTTTTTTTGGGATTTCTCGCGAAAGTTCAAAAAGGGAGGCTCGGTCGAGTTTTAAATTTTCCCCATCCGCAAGTTTTTTCTCGATTGAATGCCCTTTGTTTTTTTGGCAAAATCGTTTTAAAAAGTTAAAAAGGGGTTAAATTAAAATTAATCGAAAAATTTTTTTTTTCAAACTCAACGGCGACAAAAACTGAGATAGCCAAATCATTTAGAATGTTTCCCTCCCGGGCACGAATTGTTAATTTTTTTTTTATCCGTAAGTAGTGGGAGTGGGAATTACTTTTAACAAAAGTAACGTTGCCATGGCAACGAAAAAACGCCGAAGTTTTTTAAAGACTGCCACCAGAAATAATCAAAATACTTTCGAGGGAGCTATTATTTTTCAAAAAAGATTTAAAAAGTTTTTCCAAGGAGTCAAGGTTTCCCCTAATGGCTTGGGGGTTTTTAAAATAAAGATTTAAACCGGGGTTTTCCCCAAAAAGCTTTGGGAAAAATAAAAAAATACTGGAAACCCCAACGTCGGGAAAATTTAAAAAATTTAAAAAAAAGTGCAATGTGGGTTTAGCTATAGGGACGGGGCCGCTTATTTAACGGTCCAACTGAGCTTTTTTCCCAGTTATTTTTTAGTAGTAATTTTAGTACTAAAGTTTAGTAATAGTAAATTTGTAGTTATAATAGATATAATTGGCATATGTATGTATGTTATAGATTTCAAAAAACCTTTGAACCCTTGATCCCACTTTTCCCCATAGATGCATTACAAAAAAAAAGGCGTACGGGGGTACGATTTTAAAGTGTTTTGAAAACTTTTGTTGAATAGGGAAACTAAAAATAAAAGTAGGGGATGTGTATTTGTGAAGCTTAAACATTGGGATTGGGGTACCACAAGGGCCAAAATTTTTGGGGCCCCAAATATATTTAGTAATGTCAACGTTATGGTCGATTATTGTCAAGTGTTTTTTCTTTTTTTTTTTTGCGGGGACGCTGCATTATTAGCAATTTCATAAAAACGTCCCAAAATAGCAGTAGAATTTTTCCCGGCAGATTTTCTTAATCTCTTGAAAAGGAACCAGACCCTGAACTCATTATCAACGCGGAAAAAAATAGAATTTTGCATATTTTCCCCCCCTTTAAAAGCCCCACGGAATGCCAGTATAAGGTAATTGCTCACGATTTTTAAATTTTTTTTTTGCCAAGAAACCTTTGGGAAAGATTTGTTTAATTTTGTTCTGCCCGACAAAAATTATTTATGTTACAGCCATCCCCCATTTAGGTCTCGAAATAGATCGAAAATATTGCTGGGTATTCAAATAGGGGAAAATATGCAAAAAGACTAAAAATATCTTGTGCTTATCCAAACTTTACGCCTAAAAAAATTTAAAACATTTAAAAAACCGTAAATGGATTATATTGCTCTACTTAGTCAGTTTTATCGCCGGGGGTAAACGGTGGGGTAATGCGTCTTCCGCAAATTAAAAATTTTAAAATCATTACAAAATAAAATTATAAAAATATGGGAAAAAAGAGGAAAAACTTTTTAGGGGGGATGGGGACTCGGTTTGTATTTACTATTTGATGTTTTTTCCCGTTAGGAAAAAACTTTGTTTATAAGCGTTATTAAAGCATTAAATTTGACAAAAAAATATAAAATTTTATTGCCAAAAGCCTTCAAAAATCGGGGCCAAAAGTGCAGGAATTTTCCAGTTACCACCCTTTTAAAAATAAATATGGGGAAAAGATCGTTTAAGCTACTCTGAAACCCTTTTAAATTTTTAAAAAGGGTTGGGTTCCCCAAAAATTTAAAAAATTAGAAATTTATTTAGAGTTTTAAAAATTTTGATTTTAAAAACATTTTCTTTTAAAACAATATTATAGTTGAGTGAGGAAATTTTGGTTTTTGTTGATTTTTTTTAGTTTTTGTTTTTCAGGGGGATTTATCAATTTTATTTTATTCTGTTCATTCATTTAAAATTTTCTCAAAAAAATGTCAAACTTTATATAATTATCACATTTTTTTAGGGTCACATGTCGGTAATTTTTAAAAACAAATTTCAATTATGTTAAGGGGTTTAAATGTTTCAGAAGTGAATAAAAACCTTACTTTTTAAATTTTCTAGGTTTTCCCCAATAAGCTGCATGCCCGTTTCTGGGAAAGGTTTGAATGTATGAAATATGGAAGGTTATGAAAGAAAAAAAAAGTATCAAATAATAAATAAAAAAAAAAAAAAAAATATTTTTTATTCATTATTATGATTATTTTTGGGTTTGAGATTATTTTATTTTTATTTTATTTTTATTTTTAAAATTATTATTATTATTATTTTTATTTTATTGTTAATATAAAGGTTTTTAAAGGGATAAGCCCGCCCATAAGGACATACTTTCTGATTTATAGCAGGGTTGGGCGTAAAAGTTTTCCCCCATTAGGGTTTTGAACCCCAAAAATCTCCGGCTTAAAGTGCCATGTACCCAATTTTAGGGCCAAAGGGGCAACCAAAGGGTGGAAAGTACACATTCACATCAAAATAGCAGTTTAGTAAAAATTTGTTCTGGGTCCTGGTGGCTCGATTGGGTAGAGCTATGGCACGTTAACCCGGAGGTTCTGGGTTCAAACCCCAGTCGAGGCAAACTTTTACGACAACTGCTATAAATCAATAATATTGTTATTTTTATTTTTATTTTTTATTATATTATTATTATTATTATTAGTTATTATTATTATTATTATCTTTCATTATTTTTATTTTTTTATTTTTTGTTAAACTTACATTGTTTGAATGCATGAATGAACGAATGCAGGAACGAAGGAATGAAAAAATGAACGAATGAAAGAATGAATGAATTTCAGTGTTGCACAAATTATATGCGTCCCTAACAATAATTATAATAGGAAAACGCCAAAGTCGTTGTTACAAACGAGTGAGTGAGCCATGTGCTGAGTCCCCCGGTAATATTCCTTTTCTTCCCCTATACCTAAGGCCTCCCTAGCCTATCATTTGGCTAGAAATGGCGCATTATGGCCTAACAGCTGACGCGCCCTTATACAAACTTAAATAAAAAAACCCCATTATTTATACCAATATAATTATCAATTTTAAATGCAAATGTTTTCGGGTACTCAACACACGACTTGCTCAAATCGTTTAACAACGACTTTTGGGGTTTCCTAATAGTCAAGTTGGCTAAGGCGCGTTATACCCGAAATGTGGGAGACGTGGGTTCAATCCCCTGGTCGGGAAAGATTTTGTAATTTTTGGATTGTATTTTATTTAAAACCCTTTTTTTGAAATGCATATAACGCAGTGTAGTTTTATCATCTGTGACAATACTATGGAAAACATAGCCAGTACGAAAAACGTGTAAAGATTGCAAGGTTTACTCAATCTACGAGTGGAATTTGGGGGTACCTTGACGTGTAAAAATTCGATAAACCTTGGGGGCGGCATTTCAAAAGCCAGGTAAATAAAAAACAAAAATATTTTTTCAAAATCAAAACCATTTTTCTTTAAAATAATTCCACACGTTGGCAGCCTATGTTCAATTTATTCTTTCTTGTAGGTTTAAAATCGCAATGATTAGCTGGATTTGTTTAGCGTTCTCAAGTAGCTCGTAACCGGATGTCTATTAAGAAAAAATCAGCGCAATCTCCTTTAGCGATTCGCTGATATAATATGGTATTATGTTGGAGGATAACCTGACAGATGAGAGATGATTAAGGTGCGATTATGTTTATGATTTGCTGTGTTTATGAGGAAACAGAATTTACACAGATTTGAAGTTTGTTGGCGGAATCACATTGTCGGCGTATACTGTGAGGCATGCCTTCCATGTGTGGCGGATCCGTTTTTGGTGGGAAAAAAAAAAAAAAAAGGAAAAAAAGGGAAAATTTTTTTTTTTTTTGTTTGGATAAAAGGGCCCCCCCCCCCTGCACCAGTGCGACGTTGGAGGTTGGAGGTCTATTGCTCTAGTGCCTCTTCCAAGGTGACATAGATTTCATGTACTCCACTTCCAGTCCTTTTAGTGGGTCCCGAGGTCTATTGTCTCGCGAAAACTATTTGTAATAAAAGTGCGTTGTTTGTTTCATGATATTGGTTTATTGTTGGAATTTGCATTTTGTACGTAAATTGTTGCACTCTTTTGATATTGTTAAGGTTTTACTAAAAGATTGGAGGATTTTCTTCACTCACCGTTCTGAGCCCGAGGAATAATTGTCCCAGAGCATGGCTCTGCTAATCGTACAAGGCGATTTCAAAGAAAGGCCTTGAAACATCAGCTAGTAAGAGGGGAGTATTTACTCCTTGAACTAGAGGCGTGAGCTCTGTCAATCATCGTCGGTCGGGACACCTTCCTCTTTCCTTAAACGCCTTCCCCGACGACGATTACATGACACCAAACGATTTTACGTACCGCGTAGTTCGAGTTAAACCCTTTCTCTCCTCCCTTACCTGTGGTGGTTTTGACACATCGGACTTTTCCTCCCCCCCCCCCCCCATATCCCCTATAAATGCTAGAGTGGCGCATTATGACTTTGCGTACACTTCGGCGTTTGCATCGCGAAGCGAAGGCGCGAGGCCTCCAGACCATAAACTAAGGTTCAGCTTCCTTCGCGACACGGAATGTTTCGCTACGCCCATGCCGCGAGCCCTTAACCCCAACATAAAAACACCCTTTTTTTTTTTTTTTTGTTTTTTTTTTTTTTTTTGTTTTAAAAAAAAAAAAAAAAAATGCGGGGGTAAAAAAAAAGAAAAAAAAAAGAAATTTTTTTTTGGGGGCCCCCATGATGTCCCAAAATAATTTTTTTTGGGGGCTTCCCCCCTTGAAAATTAATCGGTTTAAAAAAAAAAAGGATAATAATATCATAATCGTAGATAATAATATAAAAAAAAAAAAAAAATTAAATTTTTTTTATATAAAAAAATAAAAAAAAAAAAAATTACTAATAAATAAAATTAATAATAATATAATCATAATAGTAATAATAATATAAATCATAATAAAAATAATTAATAATATTAATTAATAAATCATAATAAATTTAATAAAAATTAAAAAATTTTAATAAACAAATAAATTTTAAATAAATTTTTTTAAAAAAAATAAAATAAAAATTAAAATAAAAATTATATTTTTGAATAATTTAAATTTAAATTTTAAAAAAATTAACAATAATAATATAATTATAATAATATAATAATAATACTATTTTGTTTTTATTGTACATACTTTGCAAATACTTATTTGGAAAAAAAAAATTTTTCCCACTAGCTGCAAACTCTTATTAGTGGGGCGCATAGAACAAATATTGAGAGCAAACCATCACGTACATGTATGCACACGACCCTATCCGATTAAATACAAAAACAAATAAAAATAAACACAGATTGTTAATAGACATTTCGTTTTGAGAACAAAGAATTATACCTACTAGGAAGGCTTTCGCAAACGCTTTTTTTAGTCGCGTTGATGGATTAGCTTTTTAACTTATAAATGTTAATTTTAATTTAAAATATAATAACACATTGTGACACGGCCCATACAAAGCAATCATTAGGTCTGTTTTGGATCTTTGATTGTTTGTAACAAGGCTGTGAGTAAGATATAAAATCTCCTGTGAAGTTTTTCATACAAGGCTTTGGTGAGAAAGATCAAAAATCTATATTTTCGTGCTATTTGGCGATTCTGACCAAACCATGTGGGGGCTACAACGTTTTCATATTTCACATGGACCTTTGAAGTGTAATGGTGATGTTTGACTTTTGAAAGGAAAACGTTGAAAAAGTTTTGGCCCAGAATCTATAAAATAAAGGTTGTAATATTAACACTAAAAAACTCAATTAAAACCTTTATTTCTATAGGTTCTGCTACTTTTTCAACTTTTTTCTGTCAACGTCAATACATCACCATAACCTTAATGTGTATTTGAAATATGAACGTTGTACCCACCCGTTTGGGTCGAATCGGCCGCAAATGTACGAAAATATCGCACTAAAAAAAATCGGAAAAAAATCGTAAAAGTACGATATCATGAGAATATTTCTTCGTTGTACCCAAAAACGTAGCAAGTCTAAGTTACAAGAGAGTTCGAAGTCCTGTCAAAATTTTCATCAAGACTCATCTTCCCGTTTGCCCTAGAGAGCGAACAAACGACTGAAAAACAAAAAAAAAAAAAACACATCGAGCTAAATTTTTGGGGGGTCGGTGAAAATTGAAGTTCTTCGCTTGCGCTCATCCAATTATAATTATACACAAATAATCAATTCAAATCAAATCAAAACAACAGAATCATTCCCAAGAATCAATGTAAATGCTTCAGAAACACACACAAAAAACAAACACAAGCAATTTAGTGCAAGAAATTGGTAAATACCTTTATGTATGCACAAATATCTTTCGATTCCGTGTGATCTCACTGAAGTATGAACACATGGGTAAACAGATAGGCATTCATTATAACTTTGTACTAAATATTCTAATCTCCGTTGGCCTATATTTGTATATTAAAACCTAAGGGGTAACATTAACATTGAAACGGTGAAAACTACGAGTGACTTTATTTTTTTTAGTATTATATCCTTTAATTCATTTTTTAAAGTAAAGTATGGTTTACATAATTTTATATTAAACCAGTTTTTCTACAGTAAAGCACATTGCATAAATAATAGAGTTTCACGAGTATAAAGGTAATCATAGAACGTGGTGGTCGAAGTTAAGCGACTAATTTTATTTTTTAGGTCGTATTTTACTCAAAATGCTAGATCGGACAAGCATTACCCCAAGACAGTAACCATAAGAACTACAGACCTCGCTAGAGCCCGTATACTCTCGTAACAAACCGAAACGGCAAAACCGTTTTTTGAGATAATACATTTGATCTGAGGCATGACCTTGTTTTTTTACAATATTGAATCATGTGAGGTTCCCCCAGCTGAAAAACTGTCAATCGCTAAACCCAAATAAACATGACTGTTCCATTTTCATAAACTCTTCACCTCTACATAGTCGTTATGTCTGCTCGTCTATTTTACACCTTCATTTTGTGGAGTGGGACAAATTGTAACTTTTTTACTACCTCAACACGACATCACGGTTAGAGGAGAGCAAATAAGGATAAGTTTTGTTTTATTCGCATTTATGACAGACTGTAGTCATGAACCCACATTAGTATGGTATTAGAAGTCGGTTTGCATTGTAAAGTTTTTGTGTTTTTCTTGCTTTTGTTTTATTTTTTGTTTTTGTTTTTTTTTTGAAAATTTAATTTTTTTTTTTTTATTTTTTTTTTTAAAACATTGCAACCCGCTACAAGAGCTACATCATCTGCTATAAAAAATAGTCACAAAATTTCATGGATCTAACCATGTCTTCACATAGAATTAAGTACAAATTGGACCTAATATGGACCCTTGCGGACTCCAGTTTAACCACCTCTCTCTCGTGACTAAGGGTGCGCCCCAATTCTCACTTTAATTCCAACCGGGGGGGGGGGGGGGGGGAGGGATTTAAAAAAATTACCAAACACTTTAACATGGGACCCCGAGTACTCAATCCTCCCAGGCACTTTAGTATTGTGGTGTGGTTAATGTATCAAATGGCCCCCTTACTAAAATCAACGAAAGTGGGCAACAACTGATTATGTTTCGTCCAACTTAAATTAACCAGATTGTGTAAAATAATAATAAAAAATAAAATAATAATACAACGTGTACTGTATTTTATATGTCCTTAGGTCATCGTTCTTATGCAGTTATTGTGACAGTCGAGGCGTAGGTCAGTCGTAGACCCAATAATAATAATATAATAATAATAATAATAATAATAATAATATATAATAATATAATCGCTAATTAAAATAATAATAATAATAATAATAATAATAATAAATAATAATAATAATCATAACAATAATAAATAATAATACTATTTTTTTTTTATTTATTGAAGCAAGAAACTAATTTGGAACAATATTCTCATTACATTTCCTCCCACTAAGCCAAATGGCTCATCAGTGGTCCACATATTTGAATTTTTCCACAATCTCATTCGTAGCGTTAAGGCTTAACACATAAAATCAAATCAAAACATCAAGCTATAAATGAATATATGGTGCTTACATAGGTAATTTCATTTTAAACAAAAAAAAACAACATAAAAAAAAAATTTAACTTATAAAAAAACAAAAAAAAAAACACCCTTTACCAAACATACAACAATAGATTATACAGGAATTTACAAATATATAATTACTAATCATCTTTACCTTACCACACAGATTCTTTTTTCACAACATAAATATCTAGACATAGGACTGAAAAATGACTTAAAATGTGAGCATGAAGGAATAGGTTTTTTGTTCAGTAAAGGCATTTTTACTCTATTCTTTATTATGAAATTTTGTCCGAATGATAATATTTCAGCCGGCAATGATTAAAAACTTTAGGTATACAGGAAAAAAAATTAAAAATGAAACAACGCTCCCACATGTCTGTTTTTCGGGCATTGGAACAACAAATTTTCCTTTACACCAAGTCCTCGTTCCCTTATTATGTAAAATAATGGTTGTTTTTTTTTTTATGTTCATATATTAAAATACTACTTTAAACCCCGTAATGTAAACATGGGCTTTTAACGGCAGTATAGAGGCATTCAACAAACGTCATCTTTTCCTTTGATGCTATTGCTAATACTTTTTAGGGCAAACTATTTTTAATAAGTATTTTGTTAATTTTGTCCTCGTGGGGGGTTTATTATATGAAAAGACGCGCTTCCCATGAGAGCAACGCATACGACTATAATAGATTCAGCTAATGCATATAACTAATCTTAGCAATCATCAGGACTACTGGCTTTATTTATACATTTGATATGCACATGAGCGAGTTTGGAACACATGTCGTCCTACTTGTGGCGTCCGACAACCTCAACCATCAATGAATACACCCAAATACTATTGTATGCCACAGATTCTAATTGTTGTAATAAACGCATTCACAGGCGTGTCGGACTGTAGTTCAATTATGTAAATACACTTTGCCTTGAAAAATTAATTGACGTTCATCCTTTCTACTTGAATTTAGGCATGCATATGTGAACATTTTGGTTTTTTCAACGTTGATTCTAGTTCCCGATCATGAGTCAGCACTGTAGATTTCCTAAAAATCACGGTTCATATTTTGTGTTGCGCACGCTCAATTTCCTATGTATTGCTAGTAGTACAAGTCGTCAGCATACATCAATTAGTAAACTCTTAACTAGATATTTTTATGACGTTCACGTATATAATATAAATTGCGGCCTAATATGGATACTTGCGGTACACAGTAATTACATTTTTTTGTTTTTACTATAAGTGTTCCTATTTTTACCATCTCTTTCTATTTTCCACCCAACCAACGACCCAACCAATTTATAACTGTACTCGTATGCCAAGACCTCTAGCATATCAAAAAGTTACTTGATTTTATAAGTGGTCAAATGGCTTTGGAGAAGTCGAACCACAAAAAGTTTGCAACTAGATGCAATTGTTTATTTAAGCTTTATTATTAAATCAGAAAATTTTAGTAACAAATTCCTGGGTACATTTCCCTTTTTGAAATCCATGCTGAACGTTCACTTTATTATTCCAAATTTTAAATAGGTGAACTAGTTAAACATCGGGATATGTAATGCTTGTCCATTAGTTTTTCTCTAACAGATAGACAGTTTTTGGCCTTTTTTATAAAAAAATAGGCCCGGGGGGGGTAAAAAATTTTTTTTTTTTTTTTTTGAGCCCAAACGAAATGGTTTTTTTTGACAAATTTTTTGTTTTTGTTTTCCCCCTCCCTTTTTTTTTTTTTTTTTTTTTGTTTTTTTTTTTTTTTTTTTGGTTTTTTAAAACATTAACAGGTTTTTTTTTTTTCTCACGACAGATATCTTTCATTTTTTCTGGTAACGCAACCGTCTCTTAATAATATAATATAAATTAATATAATAATATAATAATACTAAAAATAATAATAGTAATAATATAATAATTATTATTATTCTACTATTATTACTCTTATTTTATTCCGTCTCATCATTTAGCTTTATTTCTGTTTGTGTTTAAATAACTTAAAAGCCTGATGTGGTGTTGTGTTTTATTTCATTGTTAGTTATCGTTAATCTACTTCAATTTATTGTTACTTCATGTTTATGATTGTTAATGTTTTTTTTTACATGTTTCTTCCTACCATGGTTGTTTTTGTTTGTGCGATTATGTGATTTTGTATATTTCCCCCACAGATGCCCGCATAATGGGCTTTGTGTTTCTTCTTTGGGATGTATCCAATTTGGGAAAACATATTTCTTTCTGTGACAATAAATTGAGTAAAAAAAATAATTATTATTATTGTTATTATTTTTTATAATATTAATAATAATATATAATAATGATGTATTATAATATACTCATAACATAATAATAATAAAATAGTAATACAATATAATAAAATACTAATACTAATAATAATAATAATGAATACATAATAATAATCATAATCATAATAATAATAAGAATATAATAATAATAATAATAATAGAGCCTTTGGGACTCACCACCACACACATGGCTTATTCAGATTTTTTACAAATATATAAAATCAAACCACTAATATTGTAACTTTTGAGACAGTATGAGACCTGGAGAAACACACTAAAACTAAAAAAAAATTTTTTTTTTTAACAATGAAAACCCCAGCAGATACCTACAGATCCCTACAAATTAACGTGGCTTTTTCCACAAGGTGACCTCTTTAAGTCATTTGATGGTTTTGTCTGTCATTAAACCCACTGTCACGTATGGCTTAACGAATCGAAATACGCAATTTTAAATTAAGGACATAATGTGGTATGTCACACATTTCCCACCTATTCTCTACATGGATGACCTTAAGTTGTATGCATCAATTTTGCTCACTAACAGTCCTAGTGCATACAACTTTAGATTTATCAAGATATCTGCATGGATTTTGGAGTAAGACAAATGTAAGACTCTACATATCGAAAGGGTAAGGTTACACCAGCAAAGAGTTTCCAGCGGAGGATGCTGGAAATCGGATTGGAATAATGGATATACGAAGATTTCCAATATTTAGGATTTCTCACAGGCAAGCTGCCAGAATTGAACATAAAGTTATGAAAGCAAATTGATAGATACATACAAGGAAACGACTAAAATCCCCCCCCCCCCCCCTATCCTCAGACGCAACTAAACGGTAAAAACAAGATCACAGCAATAAATACATATGCTGTACCAGTACTTGACATATTCATTCGGATCAATAAATGGAGACCCCCCGGCCACCCAAGAAAAAAAACAGAAGAAATAAAAAAAAAATTTCCCCCCACCCCTCGTTGGAAATATTAACTCGTACTACACTTAGCCAAACCAGAATACATCATTCCCTCATCTAATAGAGAGATTGACACTTCAAAGAGAAAAAGAGGAACGGTGCCTAATTGGTCTGAACAACTTATATATAAACAAAATAACATTTTAAGAAATTTTTTTTACAAAGAGCAACAATCCACACTTCATAGGGCTGTAGTGCTAGCTGACAAATTCATTAACTCCATCAATCTAGCAAACAAAATGTCAATCTGACAAGGGAAACTCATAACTGACTCTTCAAAAGAGTTACGTCTCTCAGAAAAGACCCCTACACAAGAGACATTATGAGACTACACAAAGGTCACGTATATCTTAAAGGCATCAAATAGGTGTTAAAACACACGGGAACTATTTGGAAAACAGAAGGTCTTATGATGGCTACTCAAGACAGAGTGATTGCGACGAACAATTATAAAAAAAACATAATACAAGATGCGACAGTAAACGATCAATGTAGAAAATGTAGTGCAAAGGCTGAAACAATCGAACACATCATATCCGGGTGCAAGTCACTATGTCAAACAGATTACCTCTACAGACATACCAAGTAGCTAACATTATTCATCAAAAACTAGCATCAATTTACAACCTCATTGACACACACACACCTTACTACAAAAAGTACTAGATAGTAAAGATTACAAATTATATTACGACCGCACAGTTATAACAGACCAACGATACATCACAACAGACCGGATTTAATAATAATTGACAAGAAGAAACAAGAAACTACCCTTATCGACGTTGCTATCCCAATGTGCCATAACGTCGAGACCACGTGGAAGAAAAAAATTGACAAGTATAGTGAACTTGCAATTGAGGGTCAAGAAGATGTGGAACAGAAAAAGGTAAATACAATCCCAATCATTATATCAGCCAACGGCATCATACAGAAGAAGCAACATGAAAGCATTAAACAACTAGATCTTCAACCCAATGTATACATCGAGACTCAAAAGGCAGTAATACTCAACACGTGTAGAATAGTTCGTAAATTTCTAAACTAAGAATGATACTTCGAGATTTCGAGACAGCTTCCATCCTGACATGGTTTTCGTGGTTTCCCATAGTCCGAGGAGCAAATGCTAGGATGGCGACGAGAAATCGGCCACGACCGTACACAGCAGAAAGAAAACACCATCTACAAACAATATTACAATTTATAAATGACTTATTTTAGTTAGAGTTAAGACAAAAGTAATAATGTATGTAGTAATAGGTACACATGGAAGTACTTGACGTAAGTCCGTACAACATGTTAGCTCCGGTTTTAACCGAGTTTGTATGAAATACATCCAATAAAAATAATAATAATAATAATAATAATAATAATAATAATAATAATAATAATAATTGCCTGACAGCGATATTTCCGTTGGGTTCCCGGTTTGTAAGAAAAACCAAAAAAAATTAAAAAAAATAAAAAAAAATTTTAAAATTAAAAAATTCCTTGCACAAATTTTCCCGGGGATATCCTTTCTGTGGGCCAAATTGGGCAAAGGGGTCCCCCCTCCCCAAAACTTTTTTTTAAATGCCCCAACCCTTTTCGTTCGTCACATCCCCCCCCAATTTTTACCCCTCACCTAACAAAAGCCTGGGGCCCCCGGCCCCAAAATGGCCTTGGCTCCCCGGAGGTGCCAAGACCCTGTTTTTGGGAAAAATGGACCCCCTCACCCCAAAAAAGTCCCCCAAAGGAAAAAATTCCGGGGGGTGCAGGAAAGCGCGACTCTGTTGGGGACACTATCTTCCGGGCAGCGCAACAAAACAAAACCTTTTCCGTTTTTTGACTACAGGAAGGCGTTCGACTCTGTCCACACTCGGCTTCTCACGTCTGTCATTGTAAAAAATCGACCCTCGGCTCACCGACTTCCGAGCACGGGCAGGGCCACAGGGAAACCCTCCCATGTAGAAAAAGGTGTCAACAAGATCACGACGGAGGAAATCCGCATCCAAAGGGGGATTTTTCGGGAGATAGCCTGACCCCCTGTGTTTCTGCCTCGCTTGAACCCCTAAGCACTGCTGAGGAATCGGGGTTGGCTTCAGCTCCAGAAAAACCCAAGGTTCAACTCCCCCCCTTGTTTTTCCAGGGGATGACTTAAAGATGTACGCACCAGCTCTGATAAACTTTTGGAGCATGTTCAACTCGTAAAGAGTTTCAGCGACGCCATCTTTTGGATTTTTGGCTCGACAAGTGTGGCCCCCATAAAAAAAAGGAAAAGGTTCAGACCCTAAAGGGGGGCTGCAACTCGGGGGGGGGAAATGATTTCGAGATCTGGGCATTGAGACAACTACAATATCGGGGATTTTCAACAGCTGTTTTAAATCAGTGATACGACGCCAAAAAAAGGGTCGAAAGAAGGCCCTCGCCGGGGTTAGCAAGGTTTGTGGGCCCGTACCTGAGTTCGGAAATAAATCACGGCGATTAACGCGTGGGCTTGCCCGGGGCTTCGTACATTTTTGGCTCAGTGAAATGGCCCAACACTGCCCTGCAGGCATTCTTTGGAAGATCCGCTCCGTCATGACCAAGACAGGATGCAACTCCGGGGAGCTCCGGGGGAGCGATTGTACCTGTCCGCAATGTTGGGGGAAAGGGGTTTCTCAGTGTCGAGGTGTTTGCCCAGCAAGGAACAAAACTCCGGCTTCTTCTTATCTGTGAGTCACTGCACAGGCCTCTGTGCACAGGGTCAAGACTATACCCACTTCACTTGCGAGCGAAGAAATTTCCTTCACATTAAATTGCGGCAGAAAAGAATGCAAAGTGGAGGGAGAAGCCCCCTTTCACGGTAGGTTTTTCACCGAGCTCACTGGGGAGCCACCGACTTGAACCCCCACGGGAATGGCTCCGCACGGCAGGCCTCTTCAGTGAAAGGAGGGGTTTGTTTCCAATCCGGGTCAAGTGGTCGCCCAAGAAAACGAGCGTACATTCTCAAAAAAGCGTCCCGGGTTGCTGCCCTCTTGCAAGAAGGCCAGCGAACCATCCCCGCCTCACAAATGGATGCTCGAGTTACGCCTAAAGGGGATGTTGACGCCATACGCAGTAGCCAAAGTGGTAAAACCCAAACACTGGCTAAAGGGGCACGGGGCCCCGGGGCGAGGAAAGACCGTACTACAAGTTAGGCCCCAGCAAGTCCTACGCAACCAAAACCTAACTGCTGTGGGACTCTGTCATCGTCCAGACAGGGCGGGCGGGCAAATATCCAGACTTGGTTTTTGTTTGACAAAAAGCTCAAACACAACCTCATTGACCGCCATCCCTCAGATAGCCTGTGGGCAGCACAATCCAATAAAAGGCGAAAAATACCGCCGCTCGCCGTAGAACTCAAGGACCTATACAAGCTGAGGTCCGTTGAAAATTGTTCCTGTCTCGCTCCGTCAAAGGTTTGGTCACCAAAGGAGTGGTCGCGGCAAAGGGAAAACTCCCTCTGAAGGCAAACCTTTTGTGTCATGCAGAAAAGGGTGCAATCCTTGGGGAAAGCAACATCGTGCGGAGGTCCTCAGCCTCGAGTTCTGTCGTTCCCCCCACCGTTGGGGCCCCGCCTAGGGCACTCTCGCATCATCTTGGCTCAAGATGAGCTCGTGGTGCAAGGAGGGGCAGAACGAAAAAAAAATAAGATAATAATATAATAATAATAAAAATAATAAAATAAATAATAATACTAACGACGAACGGCGTTTCCCCTTTTGGGCTCTGCCAAAAAATGGGCCGGGGTTTTTTTTTTTTTTTTGTTTTGTTTGATGTCTCGCCTAACGTTTTGAACGGAGGTCGGGTCGAGTTGAAATTTTGACCATCCCCCAAACTTCGTTTCTCGTTTAATCCTTTGTTTTGTAAACCAAATCGTTAAAAAAGTTAAAAAGTTCATTAAATTAATCGAAAGTTTTTTTTTCAAACTAAACGGGGGACAAAATCTGAGATGGCCAAAACATTTAGAATGTTTTTTCCGGTCACGAATATGTTTAAATTTTTTATTATCCATAATAGTGTAGATGGAAATTAAAAATAAACAAAATAAGTTTTTCCATGGCAACGAAAAGTCGCGCGAAGTTTTTAATGCACTGCACCTAAATAACAAAATACTTTTGAGGAAACAGTCTATATTTGTCCCAAAAAGTTTAAATTTTTCCCCAAAAAGCAAGGTCCCTAGATGGGGTGGATTTTTTCCACAAAATAAAGGTTTACCCACGGTTTTACCCCAATACCTTGTCATAAAAAATAATATTGGAAACATGGCCCCGTGGACTGCGAACGTCGCAAATTTAAAAATTTAAAAAAATGTGGCAATGTCGGTCTAGCTATAGCACGTGCTCGCTTATCAACGCGTCCAACTGAGCGTTTTCCTAGTTAATAGTATAGGTCTCTCATACATTATCATGTTCTACAACTACACATAAAATAATAATTACCGTATAGTTTGTTGCTAGGTTGACCTCTTTCGCTCCCTGAGGAATACGTGTTATGATCAAACAGAGTGCCCAGGATGACTAGTAGCAAAACAGTACCCATGACAACGCTGAAATATCAGAATGTTATTACAACCTTTTTAAACATTTATCAGATTGCAAGTAGACTAGAAACGTCGCATATACATCCCAATGAGCCCAAAGACTTATTTGTGGGTCAAATTAAAGTAATTTTAATTGAAGTGATTAGGATCATAGCAAAATACCGTTTAAATAAGAAAAATAAAGATTAAACACGAATTAAATAATACAATCAAAACAAAACGTATACTCAGAACAAGAATTAATATAACAAAATAAATTTAAACATAAAATTATCATTGTTTGCAATGAATTGTTTATGAATTGTTTAAGAAGTTAAGTAATTAGCAAGAATGTATCTACATTTAAAAATATTAATAAAATTAATTCAAAATATTCATATAATAGCTACAACGAAATAATGCAGATGCTCAGTCACAACTGACAGTGGTGGGGGAAGCATGAATGCGCGGTAAAAGATATGTCGCCTTTGTGCGAAAAAGAACAAATCTTTTAGTCAACACTAACGAAAATTATCTGTGTTAAATCACGGAAATCCTTCGTGTGCTAGATATACGCTGAGCTAGCGTGAATAGAAATTAAAATACAATACTTCTTGACAAAGTATGTAGGGAAAACCATTTTTACAGATAACAGAGAAGTGTCCTATGTGACCATTTCAATCTATCTGCATTATTTCGTTGAAACCACTATATCATCTTACTCGTAGCCCCGCATCGAAAACAGCCAGTGGCGTAGCAACATTTCTCCTCCCCCCTCCCCCACCACCACTTCCCTTCGCCCCGTGATATGCATACAAACTACAATATTAAACCTAAACGACAACGACAATCAGGGACACTTACAAATTGCTGGATGACAAAATATCACATAACATAATACATTATTAAAAATGTTATCCCCCCCCCTCAACAAAATTGACACTAAAATAATTAATTTGTTGATTAAAAGGGGTGTGAATTGATTGAATGCAAGTGAATTCTGAATAGCAAATTTTGTTTATTTTGTTGTTTTGATGTTATTAAATTGGTTTGATTATAGCAAAATTTGATTGAATAGAAAATTACTTCTGTAACTATAAATTTAATTAATTTACTTGTAAATTGTCTTGCCTTCCTTAACTAAAATGAACGTACAATACAACATAGTTGTTGTGCAAAACCCAATATTATTTGTGGTCTTGTTAACGGATTGTTTAACAAAAGTTACAAGCATCACCTCACCAGTAGGCTATGGCTCCTGCCGAGAGCGTCTCTCCCTTCCTGTTGGTCTGACAGAGCTCGGGTTTGACCTCAACACTGATAGAATGGTTCCTGGGAGTCTTAGCAAGATGGCGGCTGAGCGCCGCCTGGAGGTCGCTGTGAGAGCAGGGGACGCCGGGACGCACAGGGCGGAGTGAACAACGTTACGTGGTGCCTTGATTCTGCCCTTGTCATAACACAGAGGAAACACAGGGGGTGTCATGTACTAGAGTCTTAGGCAAGTGGCGGCTGAGGCGGGACGCTTGGAGGTCGCTGTGAGAGAGGACGCCGTGGACGCCAACAGGGCGGAGTGAACCACGTTACCGTGGTGCCTTGCTTCTGTCCTTGTCATGCTACACAGAGGAAAACACAGGGGTGTTCATGTACTAGGAGGCTTAGCAAGATGGCGGCGGAAGCGACGCCTGGAGGGTCTCTGTGGGAGCAGGACCCGGACGCACAGGGGGGGGGGGGGGGGGGGGCCCCGGAGTGAACCACGTTTACGTGGTGCCTTGCTTCTGTCTGTCAGTGCGAACCAACAGAGGAACACAGGGGGTCATGTACTAGGAGTCTTAGTCAAAGATGGCGGCCTGAGCGGACCGCCCGGAGGTCGCTGTGAGAGCAGGACGCCGGGAAGCACAGGGCGAGTGAAAACTCACGTTACGTGGGGCCTTGCTTCGTCCTTCTGTTCATGATAACCACAGAGGAACACAGGGGTGTCATGTACTAGGAGTCTTAGCAAGATGGCGGCTGAGCGACGGCCTTGGAGGTCGCTGTGAGAGCGACGCCGGGACGCACAGGGCGGAGTGCAACACGTTACGTGGTGCATTGCTTTGTCCTTGTCATGCTAACACAAGAGGAAACATCACAGGGGCGTTCATGTACTAGGAGTCTTAGCAAGATGGCGGCTGAGCGGGACGCCTGGAGGTCGCTTGAGAGCAGGACGCCGGGACGCACCAGGGGCGGAGGATAAACCACGTTACGGGTGCCGTGCTTCTGTCTGTCTGCTAACACAGAGGAACACAGGGGCGTCATGTACTAGGAGTCTTAGGCAAGATGGCGGCTGAGCGACGCCTGGAGGTCGCTGTGGATACAGGGACGCCGGGATGCACAGGGCGGAGGAACCACGTTACGTGTTGCCTGTTATGTCCTTTGTCATGCTAAACACAGAGGGAACACCAGGGGGTGTCATGTACTAGGAGTCTTAGCAAGATGGCGGCTGAGCGACGCCTGGAGGTTTCGCGGTGAGAGCAGGACGCCGCGGCGCACAGGGGCGGAGAGAACCACGTTACGTTGGTGCCTTTGCTTCTGTCCTTGTCTGTAACACAGAGGAACACAGGGGTGTCATGTACTAGAGTCTTAGGCAAGATGGCGGCTGAGGCGGGACGGCCTGGAGGGTCGCTGTGGGAGCAGGGGACGCCGCGGACGCACAGGGCGGGAGGAACCACGTTACGTGGGACTTGCTTCTGTCCTGTCATGCTAAACCACAGAGGAACACAGGGGGCGTCATGTACAGGAGTCTTAGCAAGATGGCGCTGAGCGACGCCTGGAGGGGTCGCTGTGGGAGCAGGACGGCCGGGGACGCACAGGGCGGAGGAAAACCACGTTACGTGGTGCCTTGCTTTGCCTTGTATGCTAAACAGAGGAAACAGGGTCATGTACTAGGAGTCTTAAGCAAGTGGCGCTGAGCGACTGCCTGGGAGGTCGCTGTGAGAGCAGGACGCCGGGACGCACCAGGGCGAGTTGACCCACGTAGTGGTGCCTTGCTTCTGTCCTCTGTCATGCTAACACAGAGGAACACAGGGCGCGTCAGTTACTAGGAGTCTTAGCAAGATGGCGGCTGAGCGGCGCCTGAGGTTCGCTTGTGAGAGCAGGACGCCGGGACGCACAGGCGGAGTAACCACGTTACGTGGTGCCTGCTTCTGTCCTTGTCAGGCTAACACAGGAGGAACACAGGGGCGTCATGTACTAGCGGAGTCTTAGCAAGATGGCGGATGAGCGAACGCCGGATGTCGCTGTGAGAGCAGGAACGCCGGGGACGCAAGGGGCGGAGTGAACCACGTTACGTGGTGCCTTGCTTCTGTCCTGTCTGCTAACACAGAGGAACACAGGGGGCGTCTGTTACTAGGAGTTCTTAGCAAGATGGCGGCTGAGCGACGCCTGGAGTCGCTGTGAGAGCAGGACGCCGGGATGCAACAGGGCGGAGTAAACCACGCTACGTGGTGCTTGCTTCGTCCTTGTCATGCTAACACAGAGGAAAACAGGGCGTCATGTGACTAGGAGTCTTAGCAAAGATGGCGGGCTGAGCGGACGCCTGGAGGTCGCTGTGGGAGCCAGGACGCCGGGGGACGCACAGGGCGGAGTGAACCACGTTACGTGGTGCCTTGAATCTGTCCTTTGTCATGCTAACACAGAGAAAAAACAGGGGCGTATGTACTAGGGTCTTAGCAAGATGGCGGGCTGAGCGGAAGGCGGGAGGTCGCTGTGAGAGCAGGGACAGCCGGGCAGCTCAGCGCGGAGTGAACCACGTTACGGGTTGCCTTGATTCTGTCCTTGTCATGCTAAACACAGAGGAAACCACAGGCGGGCGTCATTGTACTAGAGTCTTAGCAAGATGGGCGGCGAGCGACGCCTGGAGGGTCGCTGTGGGAGCAGGCCGCCGGACGCACAGGGCGGATGTGAACCAACGTTTTACGTGGTGCCTTGCTTCTGTATTGTCATGCTAACACAGGAGGAACACAGAGGGCGTCATGTACTAGGAGTTCTAGCAAGGATGGCGGCTGAGCGAACGCCGGAGGTCCGCTGTGGAGCAGGGACGCCGGGACGCATACAGGGCGGAGTGAACCACGTTACGTGGTGCCTTGCGTCTGTCCTTGTCATGCTAACACAGAGGAACAACAGGGGTGTCACGGGGTACTAGGAGTCTTAGCAAGATGGCGGCTTTTTTGAGTCGACGCCTGGAGGTCGCTGTGAGAGCAGGACGCCGGGACGCACAGGGCGGAGTGCAAACCACGTTACGTGGTGCCTTGCTTCTGCCGTGTCAGCTAACACAGGAGGAACACAGGGGGTGTCCATGTACTAGGAAGTCTTAGCAAGGATGGCGGCTGAGCGACGCCTCGGAAGGTCGCGTGAGAGCAGGGGGACGCCGGGACGCACAGGGCGGAGTGAAACCACGGTTACGTGGTGCCTTGCTTTCTGCCTTGGTCATGCTAACACAGAGGAAACACAGGGGCGTATTGTACTAGGAGTCTTAGGCAAGATGGCGGTGAGCGGGACGCCTGGAGGTCGCTGTGAGAGCAGGACGCCGGACGACACCAGGGCGGAGTGAACCACGTTACGTGGTGCCTTGCTTCTGTCCTTGTCCTGCTAACACAGAGGAACACAGCGGCGCCCTGTCATGACTAGGAGGCTTAGCAAGGATGGCGGCTGAGCGACGCCCGGAGGGTCGCTGTGAGGCAGGTGACGGCCGGGACGGCACAGGGGCGGAGTGAACCACGTTACGTGGTGCTTGCTTCGTCCTCGTCATGCGAACACAGAGGAACACAGGGGCGTCATGTACTAGGAGTCTTTTTTTTTTTTTTACAAGATGGCGGCTGAGCGACGCCCGGAGGTCGCTGGAGAAGAAGGGACGCCGGGACGCACCAGGGCGGAGTGAACCACGGTACGTGGTGCCTTGATTCTGTCCTTGTCATGCTAACACAGAGGAACACAGGGGCGTCATGTACTAGGAGTCTTAGCAAGATGGGCGGCTGAGCGGACGCCTGGAGGTCCGCTGTGAGGCAGGGACGCCGGGGACGCACAGGGCGGGAGTGAACCACGTTATCGTTGGGCCTTGCTTCGGGTCCTGTCATGCTAAACACAGCGGAACCACAGTGGGTTCATGTACTAGGAGTCTTAGCAGATTGGCGGCTGAGGACGCCTGGAGGGTCGCTGTGAGAGCAAGACGCCGGACGCCAGGGCGGAGGAAAACCACGTTACGTGGTGCCTTGTTCTGTCCTTGTCATGCTAACACAGAGGGAAAACACAGGGGGCGTCATGTACTAGGAGTCCTTAGCAAGATGGCGGGGAGCGGACGCCTGGAGGTCGCTGTGGGAGGCAGGACGCGGACGCACAGGTACCGGAGTGAAACCACGTTACGTGGGCCTTGCTTCTTCCTATGTCATGCTAAAACAACAGAGGAACACAGGGGTGTCATGTACTAAGGAGTCTTAGCAAGAGGCGGCTGAGCGGGACGCCTGGAGGTCGCTGTGAGAGCAGGACGCCGAGGCGCACAGGGCGGAGTGAACCACTACGTGGTGCCTTGCTTCTGTCCTTGTCATGGCTAAACACAGCAGGAACAAAAGGGGGTCATTACTAGGAGTAGTAGCAAGATGGGCGGTGAGCGACGCCTGGAGGCGCTGGAGAGCAGGGGACGCCGGGACGCACAGGGCGGAGTGAACCACGTTACGTGGTGCCTTGCTTCTGTCCTTGTCATGTGCTAACACAGAGGAAAACACAGGGGTGTCCATGTACTTAGGAGTCAGCAAGATGGCGGGCTGAGCGACGCCTGGAGGTCGCTGTTGAGAGCAGGGGACGCGGGGACGCCACAGGGCGGAGTGAACCACGTTACGTGGTGCCTGCTTCTGTCCTTGTATGCAACACAGAGGAAAACAGGAGGCGTATGTACTAGGAGTCTTAGCAAGGATGGCGGCTGAGCGACGCCTGGAAGGTCGCTGTGAGAGCAGGGGGACGCCGGGACGCACAGGGGCGGAGTGGAAACACGTAGTGGTGCCCTTGCCTTTCCTGTCCTTGTCATGCTAACCACAGGAGGAACACAGGGGCGTCATGCACTAGGATCTTTAGCAAGATGGCGGCTGAGCGGGGACGCCTCGGGCGGTCGCTGTGAGAGCAGGGACGCCGGGGACGCCACAGGGCGGAGGAACCACGTTACGTGGTGCCTTGCTTTCTGTCCTTGTCATGCTAACACAGACGGAACACAGGGGCGTCATGTACTAGGAGTCTTATGCAAAGATGGCGGCTGAGCGGGCCTGGAGTCGCTGTGAGAGCCGGACGCGGGACGCACCAGGGGCGGAGTGAACCACGGTTTACGTGGTGCCTTGCTTCTGTCTTTCATGCTAACACAGAGTGAAAACACAGGGGCGTCATGTTACTAGGAGTCTTAGCAAGAGTGGCGGCTGAGCGACGCTGGGAGGTCGCTGTGAGAGGCAAGGGGGACCGCCGGGACGCACCAGGGCGGAGTAAACCCGTTACGTGGTGCCTTGCTTCGGTCCTTGTCATGCTAACACAGGAGGAACACAGGGGCGTATGTACTAGGGGCAGGTTCTTGCAAGGATGGGCGGCTGAGCGGGACGCCTGGAGGTCGCTGTGGGAGCAGGACGCCGGGACGCACCAGGGCGGAGTGAACCACGTACGTGGTGCCTGCTTCTGGCCTTGTCAGTGCTAACACAGAGGACCCAGGGGCGTCATGTACTAGGAGTCTTAGGCACGATGCGGCTGAAGCGGACGCCTGGAGGTCGCTGTGAGGGAGCAGGACGCCGGACGCCCAGGGCGAGTGGACCACGTTACGTGGTGCTTGCTTCTGTCTTGTCATGCTTAAACACCAGAGGAACACAAAAAGAGGCGTCATGTTATAGGGACGTCTTAAGCAAGAGGCGGCTGAGCGAAGCCTGGAGGTCGCGGTGAGAGCAGGACGCGGGACGCACAGGGCGGAAAGGAACACGTTACGTTGCGTGCCTGGCTTTTTTCTGGTCCCTTACGTCATGATAACACAGAGGAACACAGGGGCGTCATGTACTAGGAGTCTTAGCAAGATGGCGGCTGAGCGACGCTGGAGGTCGCTGTGAGAGGACAGGACGCGGGGACGCACAGGGCGGAGAGAACCACGTTACGTGGTGCCGTGCTTCTGTCCTTGTCATGCAACACAGAGGAACACAGGGCGTACATGTACCTAGGAGTCTTAGCAAGGATGGCGGCTGAGCGGACGCCTGGAGGTCGCTGTTGCGGAGCAGGACGCCGGGACGCCAAAGGGGCGGAAGGAACACGTTACGTGGTGCCTTGGCTTCTGTCCTTGTTCATGTACACACAGAGGAACACAAGGGCGTCATGTACTATAAGTCTTAGCAAGAGCGCTGAGCGACGGCCTGGAGGTCGCTGTGAGGAGCAGACGCCGGGACGCACAGGCGGAAGTGAAACCACGTTTACGTTGTTGCTTGCTTCGGTCCTGTCATGCTAAACACAGAGGAACCACAGGGTGTCATGTACTAGGAGGTCTAGCCAAGGATGGCGGCTGAGCGACGCCTGGAGGTCAGCTGTGAGAGCAGGACGCCGGGACGCACAGGGCGGAGTGAAAACCACGGTTACAGTGGTGCCTTGCTTCTGTCATTGTATTGATAAAAACAGAGGGAAACACAGGGGCGTATGTACTAGGAGTCTTAAGCAAGATTGGCGGCTGAGCGGACGCTGGAAGGTCGGCTGTGAGGAAGCAGGGACGCCGGGGACGCACAGGCGGACGTGAACCACGTTACGCTTTGGTGCCTTGCTTCTGTCCTTGTCATGCTAAAAACCCAGAGGAACCACAGGGAGGCGTCATGTACTAGGAGTTTATTAGCAAGATGGCGGCTGAGCGACGCCTGGAGGTCGCTGTGAGAGCAGGGACGCAGGGGACGCACAGAGCGGAGTGAAACCAAGTTACGTGGGGCCTTGCTTCTGTCCTTGTCATGCTAACACAGAGGAACACAGGGGTGTCATGTACTAGGAGTCTTAGCAAGATGGCGGATGAGGCGGACGCCCCCACCCTGTTAGCTTTTTCTGCGGAGGTCGCTGTGAGAGCGGACGCCGTGGACGCACCAGGGCGGAGTGAACCACGTTACGTGGTGCTTTGCTCTGTCCTGTCATGCTAACACAAGAGGAACACAGGGGCGTCATGTACTAGGAGGTCTTGCAAGGATGGCGCGGATAGCGACGCCTGGAGGTCGCAGTGAGAGCAGGACGCCGGGGGACGCACAGGGCGGGAGTGAACCACGTTACGTAGGGCCCTTGCTTCTGTCCTTGATCATGCTAACACGAGGAAACACCGGGGTGTCATGTACTAGAGTCTTAGCAAGATGCGGTGCGCGGGACGCCTGGAGGTCGCTGTGAGAAGCGGACGCCGGGACGCACAGGGCGGAGTGAAACCAGTTACGTTGTGCCTTGCTTCTGTCCCTTGTCATGCTTAACAAACACAGAGGAACACAGGGTGTCATGTACTAGGCGTTCTTAGCAAGATGGCGGCTGAGCGGCGCCTGGAGTCGCTTGTGAGAGCAGGACGCCGGGATGCACAGGGCGGAGTGAACCACACGTTACGTGGTGCATTGCTTCTGTCCTTGGTTCATGCTAACACAGAGGAACCACAGGGGTGTTATGTACTAGGGAGTCCTTCGCAAGATGGCGGCTGAGCGACGCCTGGAGGGTCGCTGTGAGAGCAGGGGACGCCGGCGACGCAAAGGGCGGAGTGAACAAACGTTACGTGGGGCCTTGCTTTCGGTCCTTGTCATGCTAACACAAGGAAACACAGGGGTGGTCATGTACTTAGGAGTCTTTTTTAGCCAGATGGGGCTGAGCGACGCCTGGAGGTCGCGGTCGAGAGCAAGGGGCGGCCGTGGGACGCACAGGGGGAGTGAAACCACGTACGTGGTTGCCTTGCTTCTGGTCGATGTCATGCTAACACAGAGGAACACAGGGGTGCCATGTACTAGGAGTATTAGCAAGATGGCGGTGAGCGACGCATGGAGGTCGCTGTGAGAGCAGGACGCTCGGGGAAGCCACAGGCGGAGTGAAACACGTTTACGTGGTGCCTTGCTTCTGTCCTTGTCATGCTAACACAGAGGAACCACAGGGGTGTCATGTACTATGTAGTCTTAGCAAGATTGGCGGCTGAGCGACGCGGAGGTCGCTGGAGGACAGGACGCCGGGACGCCAGGCGCGGAGAAAACACGTTACGTGGTGCTTGCTTCTGTATGCTAACACAGAGGAACACAGGGGCGTCATGTACTAGGAGTCTTAGCAAGATGGCGGCTGAGCGACGCCTGGAGGTCGCTTGCTGAGAGCAGGGACGCCGCGGGACCGCACAGAGCGGAGTGAACCCGTTACGTGGGCCTTGCTTCTGTCCTTGTCATGCCTAACACAGAGGAAAACCAAAGGGGCGTTCATGTACTAGGAGTCTTAGCAAGATGGCGGCTGAGCGACGCCTGGAGGTCGCTGTGAGAGCAGGACGCCGGGACGCACAGAGCGGAGTGAACCACGTTACGTGGTGCCTTGCTTCTGTCCTTGTAATGGCTAACCACAGAGGAAAAACACAGGTGCGTTAATTTCCTTCCGTGGTCTGGCGCCCCCCCCCCCCCGGTATGAGATATGCTTTTATATTCATTTTTTAATAAAACCGTCTTTGACTCCCCCCCCCCCCGTGTAAATTGATTTAAATCAATAAGAAATGTAAACATATTTATCTAGAAAATTAGATCAAACTCGATAATAAAGGCATTATATGATGGTAACACGCAAAATTAAAACAATCAGTGTAGGCTACCCAAATTATTATGGTGCGTTGTTTTTTTGAATGTGTTTCAAAATTATTATTATAGGTGTTAAACCTGTGACTTGTTCCAATGCAATGTAGGGTACTTTGTTTTTAAGGAAACCAATAGTACCTAGACGAGCATTACCAAAACCAATTATTGAAAAACCCTGGTATTTCAATCTGAGGCCTAAAAATGTATTTACATTGCATTGTGCAAAATAAAAACCAGAATGACCTTAACCGCAGTGTCTGTAGGACGTTAAAGTTGCTTAACACACAAGTGATAAGAACTTATTTAAATGCGTAAATAATGAAATGGAGTACAGGATTCCCAAAACTCAATTAAAATACTATATCAAAAGCAAGCGAGATGCAAATCAAATTGAATTAAGCCTTATCACTATTAAGTTGCTATGTACTGTACCTCCACCTACTTTCTGTATATAAAACATTTCAGCCTTCAGGGAGAAGATGGATGCTTAGGAGGAGAGTGGCAAAAGTAATAGTTATGGGGGAGCTTACCCCTATCTGTCCCAGATGGAGCTAGGAGGGCTGTAAGATAGCAGCACTGAGGTTGATTGTAACAGACGCCGGAGGGTGCAAGGTCATAGTACCCAGGCAATTTTGCCCTTAAATCGGTTTTCAGATCGAGCATTTTTTAAAATTCCCCTTTTGGTAAAGCCCCGTGAAAGCCCTTCGCGTTTTTGCCGGCATCGAGCACTGTAAAGAAAACATCAATTTTGAAACTGCGACACATTATAAAAAATAGATAATCTAATACCCCACAGAATCGTTTTTTTGGAATTTGGGAAGAATGTTTTGGAATCGTCTTTAGTCCTAGAAACGTATTGCTTACAGATAGATAATCCCCTTGTTCAGCCCTTTTGTGAGTTGCAAAGATTCCCAAAGAAAAAAGTTGGCTGCACTTGGACACCGCAGGTTGGCAAATCCCGAGAAAAAGTTTGGAAATGAAAGTAAGGGGAAAATAAATACCCCCTTTTTTCACCCATTTAGTTAAATTGCGAAGTATTCCAGTACGAGGCGTCCTAAGATCCCGCGGGTTTGGCAGACCCCGAGACCAATTGGCAATTTTAGCTAAGTGGTTGACTTACAGATAATTATCACTTTGTTCGACTCTTAGTTGAGTTGAAAAGTTTGCCCCAGAACAAGTGGCTGTCACTAAACAACGCGGGTTTGCAGACCCAGGAAGATTGGAAATGAAAGCTAAGTGGTTGACTTACAGATAAATACTCACTTTGTTCGCCCTGTGTTGAGCGGCAAAGTTGCCAGTAAAATTTGGCTGTCATTTGGACAAGCAGGTTGGCAAACCCCGAAAAAAAGATTGGAAATGTAGTAGTAGTAGTAGATTTTTTTATTTAGCTTTTGCTAGTTCGTTAATGTTACATCATAACTTTACAATATAATTACAAAAAAAAATAATAAAACATAATATACAATTATGGTTTCACAAAAAGTAGAAAACAGAGTCTAACATAACAAAATTAAACTATTCCAACAATTTCAGTCAATTCCTTATATGGGAAAATTTAGATTTTAAAAAATTAATACATTCAGTTTTATATTTTTGAATCTACTTTCTTTGATACCGTTTGGGAGGCTATTATATAATTTGATTCCATTAATAAAAATTGATTTTTGGTTAACAGTCATATTTTGATGTTTAAATAAAATTGATTGGCCTGCCTAGTTGATGATCATGAACTCATTATTTTTGTTAATGAACCTCATCAAAGTTGTCATTAAATTTTCCATCCACAACATTGCGGATGAAAATTAGTACCTTCGGGCCCCAATCTTTGCTCAACCGTCATCCATTCAAGAACATCCAACATATTTTAAACATGTGTTCTTTTGTTAAACCCTCAATATAATTCTCTTTCCTTTATTTTCCAATATTTGTAACTTCTTATGTTATCAGTACCAGATTTCCAGAGTAAAGAAGTGCAGTATTCAAAATGAGGTCTGATTATTTTTTTATATATCATCAATCTTGACCATTGACTTAAGTGTTAAGCTAAGTGGGATAAAAAACTCACTTTTTTCAGCCCCTTTAGTTGAATTGCGAAGATATTCCAGTACAAGATAGCTGTCACTAAGATACCGCTGGTTGGCGGATCCGAGACAAAGATGGGAATGTAAGCTAAGTGGTTGACTTACAGATAAATACTCACTTTGTTCGACCCATGTGTTGAGCGGCAAAGATTGGCCAGAACAAGTTGGCTGTCACAAAGACACCGCTGGTTGGCAGATCCCGAGACAAAGATTGGCAATGTTAGCTAAGTGGTTGACTTACAGATAAATACTCATTTTGTTTGGCCCATGTAGTTGAGTTGCGAAGATTGTCCAGTACAAGTTGGCTGTCACCAGTGTTGGGGAAGGAACCTTTAAAAAGGACGCGTTCCCGCGAACGCGTTTTTTTTGTGAACTTTTCAGTGAACTTACTCTTTTTTAAATGAATGAACTTGAACTTTAAAAAGTTCTTTCCGAGAACGAACTTTTCAGTTTTAGAAAGTTCATTTGAAAGTTTTTTTCGTGCGTCGAGCAGCCGTCGACTCGCCGCCGTCGACACTAAAAAAAATAACAAATCGTTGTTCCATCGTTGGCCCACATTGACGCTCGTTCAGCTGATTTTGACAAGGTCACGCACGATTCACGAAGTCTATTTAGTTAAAAAGATGCACGCCAACTAATTGGGAAACAAATAAAATTTAGAAGCCTAAAATGCTAAGTATCGCTGTAAATTTTTCTAGCTGGTCGACGAGAATGTAATACAAATCATCAACACGATCAAAGGCAGCTCCCAAATATCGTCCGACCGCCGTCAGCTGGAGACGCCTGAATAAAAGCCGAATGGGAATAACGCCGAATCGATCGTGTGTAGTTTTACTTGCCAATTTTTCCCCCTTACCTTTTTTTCAACACAAAAGAGTAGCGTGGTACGTACACTACACACGATCGATTCGGCGTTGCTCCATTCGGCGTTATTCAGCGCTCCCCGTCAGCCGTGGGAAGATCGCGATCTATGACATGCCTCTTCCCCCCCGTCAAACCCTGCTACTAGACCACCCGCAGAGCTCGAGTTTTATAACTAATGCAACTTCTTTGACAAATATGTAGCCCATCTCCGTGCTTCGTGTGCGTAATAATATAGTTCGAAATTTAATCTGGAAGTCGTATTGTTCTTATTATAATTATCATAAATCAATTCCAAACATTTTGTTACCGAAAACAACATCTGTGAATAGTTTTCCCGGGTGGCTAGAATATTTTTTATCTTGCGACTGTTACAGCAGCTGTTCGGTTGGTCAAGCGCTTTACATGTCAGCTCATCAGTTTAGCCATTGAGAAAAAAAGTTTAGCACTGGTAGGCTATCAAGCAAGGTCTCAGCTCGAAGCTTCCAATGTTTATGTTGACACTTGACAGTTGATTACTCGTTGGACTGCAGTGGCATATGCAAGAATATATTTTGGATGGAACTTTTAACATCATCAATAATAGTTGTGTAGCTCGCTTCTTACTTTGTTGGGGGGGGGAGGGATTGCACTTGTGTAGGTGTAGACAGATTTGAATTTAACTAGCTTGTACCTAGTAAAATGGGTAGTAATGATGAATTATTTTGGCCAGTTGCAAAGGCTATGCTAATGCATTGAAGCAAAAAATTATTTGGTAATTAGATTGCCTATAGATTTGCCTAGATAGGGTCTCATAAAAACAAAAACAACTTTTAGATTTGAAGATTTTTGTTAACTACTCGAACTCGACTTGAAAAAGTGATACTCGCACGACCTTAATGCTTTTCTTCATTTCTCGGCGACCTATAATAAAATAGTGACTTTTTTTACAAAAGAACTTTTAAAAGAACTAAGTCATATTTTAGACGAACTGAACTTTTCAAAATTTTAGGTTTTAAAAGAACTTGAACTTTTTAAAAGTTTATTATTTGAGCTGTGAACTGAACTTTTAGAAAGTTCATTTAAAAAAAAGAAAATGACCCAACACTGGCTGTCACTAAGACACCGCTGGTTGGCAGATCCCGAGACAAAAATTTGGCAATGTTAGGTTAGTGGATGACTTAAAAGATAGATACTCACTTTGTTCAGCCCATGTAGTTGAGTTGCATAGATTGTCCAGTACAAGTTGGCTGTCACTAAGACACCACTGGTTGGCAGATCCAGAGACAAAGATTGGCAATGTTGGAAACAGCTGCGCTGCAGCCAACACAGATTCGCTGTCATTGGCAGTTATTTCGGGTAGCACTTTGCGCAGTCCCCGGCCAACACAGATGCATTGCAATACATATTTAAACACGCATTTGCATGAGACATGGGAAGAAGTGTTTGTTTTTTTCAATTTTCAGGGAATCTTTGTTTAAAATAAATATATTACTTTCCTGGGACGTCAGTCAAGTATTTTAATTCGGTTAAATACGAACAAAACAATCACATTCTTTGGATATCAATTTGATTATTTGTACTCAGCTTGTAACATATTTCTCTAGTCAACAGTCTCTCCTAGCAATTCTACCAACAAGACAATTATGATTGTAAAATTGTGAGAACTAATTAGTCACAAATCTTATTGAGCATTTTGTATATATTAAAATATATTATTGTAAAAAACCATAATTATCGTAATGATAATAAATATCATGACTTTGCATTGCAACCAAAAGATATTATAAACTAGCTAAATGATTAATTTAAGATGCTGTTAATGCTGCAGAGCACAGCTATCATTTCTGAGCGACGGACATGAGCGCATTCTGCGGACTACTTAAATGGGTCCAATGTGTTTTTTGTTTATTATTATTATTATTATTATTATTATTATTATTTATTATTATTTATTTATTATTATTATTATTATTATTATTATTATTATTATTATATTATTAAATATTAAATAAGACCATACCTTATTGGTGGGAAATGACGTTAGTTGAGTTTAATCTTAAATTGCAAGAACTACCTCTATAAAATTGTCTGAGAGCAGTTGTGACGAAAATTCATAATTATTTTATTTTAGGCACTTAACCTAGAAATTATTTTTATTGCAGTAAAGAAAACCAAGATACTTGATGGCTAGAAATATCTTTGGCCCTTCTTGTGAAAATAGAATTCTGATTGGTCGGTTTAAAGTTGTAAGATTATCGACGTATGATTGGTCCGTCATAACATTTAGTTTTGTTGGACTTAATAACAATACAAATTATGAGAATAGAACGAAACTGGGAACTTAATATAACAAATTAAACCTAAGCTGGCCCCATTGTGTTGGGACAGATAGTTGCGGGGGAAATAATCGGGGTTAACAGTTTCTACACCTATTGTTGATGCTAAGTATTAAACACATCCCTATGGATACATAAATTTACGACAATCCTATAAATTTAAAATATTATCTTGAAAGTTTGCCCAATAGGCACTCTTTTGGCTAGAACTTTGCTTTAATTCAGAAATTCCAGAGTTCGATTCCCCCCTTTGGGAAATTATTGTAACATATTTTGTGGACATAGGCCATTATTTCTTGGTTTAGAAAGTGTAAACGGTGACTTGGGGGCCGTCTAGCAACGAGGTGCATAGGTTTTGCGAATTTGCCTTGATGATCTGGGTCTGTTCAAGGGTGAATCGGGTCCCAGCCGGATTGATCGTGGGTTTTGACTTAAATATGCCGCGCTAGCAGCAGGTTGGTTTCAAATTTAATGTTTCCCAACTGAAAACCAGTGACTGTGGAGACTCTAACCGATTGGTTTAAATTATTTTTAATTTCTTCCATTCCTGGCCATAGCTTTTTAATTGTATTCTTTTTCTTACTAAATTTTCGCAACATTCGACTCGCATGCTAAGTATATTGATGCGCAAAAAAATTACCG
>JAMZAV010005256.1:0-42182 GCA_024449915.1 Sweltsa coloradensis
CAGGAATGACATTGTTAAGGGCTAAAACCCCAAAAATTTTTTACCACGTGATCATCACAATACTACACAAAAATGACATTTAAAAAATTTATCTTGTAACTGTGATTTAACACGAATTTTGTATTTTTTTAATCCTGAAATTTGCGAATGGTGTTTTGGGAAATTCTTTAATCGGCTTTAACCTGCTTCTTTTTGGTCCACATAGATACTAGAGCATAGTACCAAATCTGGGAATGCCCCTAAACAACATCGGGGTCTTGAAACTGTGCCCAAATTTTTATGAAATATACCCTCAAACAGGCAAAAATATGCATTCCAAAATCACACCCCATCTTGGTAATCAGCATATTTTGACCGAACTACTTGCCCAAATTACAAAACAAAATAAAGAGAATTTACAGGAAAGGCTGTAGAGTAGTCAAAAATGGGCCAATATTTTTTTGGAAAAAATCCTCCAAGGTCACGGGGCATAAAGATCGTCCTCAGTTATTTCTTATGGGAGATTTTTGCCGATGGGACCTAGCTCGAAAAATGTCTTTATTTTTTGGGGGGTCATGGTGGCCCCAATAATTTTTCTGTTAATTGCTAATTCATTACTAGTTAGCCTGAATGAAATATATTTATTGATTTTTGCGGTTAATACCCCTTTAAAAAAAATCTTTTTTCTCTCAGTCAGCCTATAGAAAACCAGTTGAAAATTAATGACACAAAACACAACACCCTACGTAGAACGGTGTGCCTTGGCGAATTGAAGAAAAATTATTTTGAGGTGGCGGTATTAACCGTGTACCAGATCAGAAAAATTTGAAAAAAATAGTTGTTATTTTCTAAAAGAGCCAGGTTTCAAAGCCATTCACTATACCTACTTGGACTTGGTAGCATATTTTGGAAAATAGAACAGCGCGGTCGAATAGCATTTAAGTAACATGTATGTTTCTTTCCCAATGTGTCAAGCTTTTTTTTTGGCGTGTATTCATCTCATAACTCTGACCTAGATTTTTGTGCCATCTTTTGACGGCAATATTAAGAACGAATATTAGCGAATTATAACGACATATCCTGAATTATTTCGTTATTGAATAGCTTGAGCCATTTGGCTTGAATCAATTTTGGAAACTATGTGCGCGATTTCCCGCGTGCGCCTACTGGTGGCACCCCACTAACCTACTTTCATTTCCGGGGGGGGGGGGGGGGGGGGTCCCTACATGAACAAGTACCAAATTGACTCACTTGTTTATTTTTTGTTTTGCTTAGGAGCATAGCACCAACCTGCAATAACCCCTTAAATATTGTCCCAAAATTGCTCAAATATATACTTAAAAAAAAACATAAAAAATATTCGCATGCACGCTATTAGCTCGATTTATATATAACTGGTTCATTGCCCATGGCCACTTTGCTCAATTACCAATTTGAATGTGTTTTGTTTCATTTGTTACAGATAAAGGCGTCATCCCATGACAGGTATAAATAAGTATAAGCAGAGAGCTTCGAAGATATTTGAGGTACAGTACGACGACTTTGATTTTAGCTAGGGTTGTGCAAGTAGGTCAAGAAGCTTCCTCAAACGCAATATAAGCGAATATACCCCCGCCAATATTAAAACCATGCGATTTTTTTCCACTCGTATCTCAAGGACGCTGAAAAATATTGAAAATGTGGTGAAGGACAGTTATGTAGATTTGACAACTATTGCCTGCACAAATGTATTGGTGAGTAAGTTTTAATTCGAGTAGGCTTACCTTAATGTTAATGCGTATTTGAATTAATATCCTTACTGATTACTATATTTGCGTATTTAATCGTGCATGGTGGGAGTTCTAACAAAACTGCATTAGCCTACTGTCCTTATGATCACATTTTCAATGTTCGCGTGGTTTCTATATTGCTGGGGGTTTGTCGTCTTTGCATGGAAACACTTCCACCCTCCTATGTCCACCAAGTATTTGTTTCGTTCTGTTTTAGTTAAGGTAGGCTGTAGATCTCTTATCGTCGCTTGGTAGTATCCATGTGCAACCTAATCGAGGCTAAAATAAATCGACCATTGTTGCAATTTACTTAGATTTACAGGTTACACATCGGATTTAATGTTTACTTATACATACAAAACATTCATGTTAGGCCTATGCTAAAGGCTGGAACGTTGGCAGTCAGTGGTGGCTACTAAGTGCCGGAAAGCACAATCGTGTGACACGCAGATTTAAAACGTTCTATGATTTGTTATAATTTTGGTGAGAGTAGACATAAATTTGACTACCGTAGAAAAATTGTTCAGATGATCGTTCACTTCGATCTTAATTAAATTTTCTGAAAACTTTACAAATCTCAAATAAATCCTAATAAAATTTTATTTGAGTAATCAAATAACATACCAGTGTCTCTTCAAATGAATATCACTATTTCAGCGTCTATTCTCTTTTCAATGTTGATATTTTGCTCGGATATTTCTAAATACCTCAAAATATTTCAATTGTGAAAAAATATGATAAATCTGATAGCATCGCAATGTTTTTTTTTTGGCAACTGCGACTTTCGATATATAAGTATGAAACCCTTTTTTTTTACACGCGCAAATACGAACACGATTTTATTTTCTAATATTTACGACCACAAACTTGATATTCCCGGTTTTTATTCTGTAACTCATTCTGAGCCAAAAATCCATACAAACATAGGGGGAACGCCGTTTTCCAGCTCCCAAACTTGTTACTACCGGAACCTTGTCTCGGCCCACTCCACTAGGCCTGCTGTTTGCAGGTTGTTTTGTTTTAAAATCCTTTAAACGTGTTGAGTCTTGAGACGTTTACACGACTCGGCAACATCTAGCCAACCAAGTCGAGACTGACAGGTTTTGATCGGTTGAGTGGAGCTAGTTGACTTCAAATTTATGCATTGTTTTGATTTTATTAAAAGTTATTCTCATGAATGGAATGAAAAATTCAATCGTTCTTTCTTTTAAATTTAAGTTTAAAATATAGTAATAATTAAATAATTCATCGCACTCCCTTATTATTAACCATACAATTTCTGGTTGACAGTTGTATCCCCTTTGGCTCAAGATCTAAAAGATATGCTCCATAAATTATAAAATGTGGGGGTGGAAGTGTGGGAAAAATAATTTGTGTGATATCTCCCCCCCCCCCCTCCTCCCCCAATGAATAGACGCGAGATTATAGCCAGTGTTTGTGCCCCCTCCACCATAAGATATTAAATTAATTAAGTGATAAATACATGCAAACCATTTTTGATATCACAAGGTCATAAATGTCTGTATTCATTTCACACAGTTGGATTGTTATCAATGCATGCAACTCAAATCCGATTCATATCGATTAGATAGTTACCGTATGCTTTTAAAGTAGCTGAATTTGGTAATCAAGAGATTTTTAAATCGATATTTAATATTGTAGATTGTTTTTGAAAGCGTACCCCAAAAGCTAGAAATTGAGATCACTGCACAACCCTTCTACGCATGTTCATTGGTGTCTACCTTACCCACTTTTGCCACTCAGGGGTTTGACTTGGTGGTTTGATTTGTGTTGCTTAACGGGAATCTATCGCGCGGCTGGCGTGAAATAGAACTAGCACGGTCGACCGATCGCAGTCGTCCAACAGTTTGCTTGCTTTATCGGGGAGAATAGGTCATAAAGTGTTCAGTGTTCTCTCTACAGATTGCGCCACCGAAAATGGGTGGAGCTAAGGGTTGCGTCAGTGGTTGCGTGGGAAATATGAAACAACGAACAACGCGCATACGAGTGGCGAGTCGACGGGCCTTGCCCCTGTGCGACGCGTCATTCTATTCGGTCACATTCGTTCGTCCCTATCACCCCGCGCAACGGCTGGCTTCTAGCCGCGAACTCGCACATCAAGGAAACAAAAAACAATAATGAGTAATGACAATCAAATTGGGACACGTCGTAAATAGTGTTATGTTCGAATGATTTGTGTGTAGTGAAATGAAAATTATTCTTGATAATGGGAAAAATACATACGCCTATGCAATTAACTACACAATAATATGTACACAAACCCGACGGTTAGTGAGTGTGATGTTGATTGTCGTCTGTCTATACTTCAGCCTTGAGATAGGCAGTAAATGGATGACATCGGATACATTGTCCTCTCTTGAGAGAACGAGAGTGGGTGAAGGAAATGAAGGAGAAAAGAACATAATATATTATGCAATGTCTTGTTTATTGTTCGTCCTCTCAATTACAGCAAGAACATCCTTCAGATAGTGTGGAATTTGGTATAAGAGACGCGTAGAAATTACAAAACTAATGTATTCAGTCCAGCCCTTATCTTACTGGGCAGACTTTTAACCAACATTTTACAGCATATGAATATAATCAAGTGTAGGCCTATAGCCACATTTATTATAATTCAAAACGTTGGTCTAATTATAATAATATACGTGGCAATATTACCAAAGAACCAAGTACACGTATACCACATCTGTCCGGATAGCAGAAGATCCCAAAGTAGGCACTTTTAATTTCTCTCTAAAATACCATCATGTATAAACTTACATAATTAATTATTACATGCTTACTTCCAAGACAACTTCACAACTTATACATATTATGTACTATGATATGAGCTAATCAAACCTCCACAGTCTACATGTTACACATAATTATTACGCGCTTCCGTAGTCGATCTATATCAATACAAAATACAAAATATACAAAACACACATTTTACAATATATAACATATTTTGTTATTTATTTTAATTTTTAAAACTTGTCTTTATAGGTTATTACTTATTACATAAAATAGTAACTTTATCATACTAATGTGTTGCCAAGACTACATCTGTCATGGACGCCTACGTCTACGTGCAATAAAATTGAGTCTACATCGAACACATTTCAACAATATTTGAATCGATGTAAAAACATTATTTGTTTGGGAATCAATGAGAAAAAAAAAATGAAAAAACAAGTGGTCATAATCAATAATCGTAATGTTAAAATATTTGAGTGCTCAAGTGGTTTTTGAATATGGGCGTGACCTTGGGCGGGGAGAACATAGTTCGATTAGAGAAACCTGTATAAAGGTTTCTGACTGACGGAGTGCTTATGCTTGACAGAGCGATAGGCCTACTTCACCCATTACGGTGGATATTATTATACGGCAGTGCTAGCTAAACCAATTTCAGCGTAATCAAACATAAGGACAACTTATTTTTACTTTCGCGTTGATGGATAGTCAAATTGAATTGGGACTCTTGCTTAGCTCACTACGTCACTACACTCCTCCACGTAAATGTAAACAATCAAGGAAAAATAACAAATTCAAAAAAAATAAAACAACGGTCAGTAGCCTATTCGAAAAGAAAAAAATATACAACATTTATTAGTAGATGATAGATTCATAGTAGATGATAGGTTAGATACATGCACAGTATCTAACGAACGAGGATTTCGATTGTCACAGATTGATATGCCATTGCGAAGTAACGCGCTGATGGTTCACCTCTGTCCTGTCTGGTTGTGTGCGCGGCAGGCCTGTGGGAGGGGGGGGGGGGGGGTCGAATCGCGCGTGCTCTCCAACCGTTATTCACTTCCTCCTTGTTTAGCACTTCCGTGGTAATTGCTTTTGCGAATTGCATACATTGCAGCGATACACAAGTTCGGAAAAGATTCCAGACCGGGCGTTCGGAAATACAATCATATCTCCCATAGGTGCACTTCAAGCCATGAGATGATAAAGCTGTCAGCTCCTTGAGGAGATGGGCGATGTTTACGACCCGTCGTCCTGGTATCACTTCGTCGAGTCTTTCTGTTTTTTCCTTGTCTGCAACTACTATTAACTCGGGTAGGTCATCAGATGATTCTCCGGGCTCTCCTAGCACTTCCAAATCCCCACTAAAAATTACAATAAAGTATTTTTTGGATGTTCATTTCACGTTTGTTGTAACACATTACTATTAAATTTAGTACATACATTGTTGTTTCAAAATTCAAATACACATTACATTTGGTTATCAAAAGCATAATAGTTTTAAAAATATTAAACACAACGTTCAATATGAATACTGGCTCGCAGGCGCGTAGGAAAAGTGGGGAACGGGTGGGGGGGGGGGGGGGGGAGAATCCCACTCACTTCCTGGGACTCCCTCACTTTGTATTATAAGGCACCCAGTCATGTTGACATCACATCGCCAACGTGGCAACAGTAGGAAACGATAAATATATTTCTTACACATTTCTTATTTTCCGGTATTTAATTGTTTTTTTAGCGAATACTAGGTAGGCCTACACAGTATTGGCATAATGTGAAGCATTGGAATGACGTTAGTTTGGTCAAGTGGAGAAGTATGATTGAAGTTTGAATACTAGGTAGGCCTACACAGTATTGGCATAATGTGAAGCATTGGAATTACCTGAGTATGGTAGTCATAGACATCCTGGCCTACTATAGGGGTTTAATATCAATGATGGTAGTGGAATTACGTTAGTTTGGTCAAGTGGAGAAGTATGTTTGAAGTTTGAAGTATGTACTACGATTATTTCATATTCAAAAAAGTTATCTCAGAAGTATGTTTTAGTGACTCGGCCCTTTTCATAACAAGTGATTCAATTATAATGAATCGAACCCGGTTCTCTAGAGTCAAGATTGTTGGCGGGCCGTTGACAGCTCGGTCACCCCGTAAGGATATTATAAACACAATGGCTCGGTTGACAGTTATCTTTCAGTTAGTTATACGCGTTAGCCCATCCGAATCTATGGCGGGTCGCGGAAAGGAGTGGAGGAGTGGGGGCGAAGATATATAGCCAGACAATCTTACTAATATGACTCATCGCGCGCCCTACAAGGTCAGCCAGGTCAAATAGACAGTGTGTGGAACGAAGATGATAGCGGCCGGTGCACACGATAATAAACTATTCAAGTATTGTATTAGTTATCTGTGCAGGGCCGGCTCGTGGGTACGGCGACCCGGGCGACCGCCCGGGTCGTGTTCGGTATAGTGTGCTGAATGTAGCAAAGTATAAATTGCTAGTGGTATTTGATGCATCTAAGGTTCAAACCGACAGACGTAACTCATGCGTAAGGGGATCTCTGATTCGGGAGTTGGCCGGTTCGATACCCTCCACTGGCAATTCTAGCTAATAGTTTGTTCTAAATTTGATTGATTTCATAATTGCCTTTGAACGTTCCTTCACAACTACCCTAATACCTAGTTGTGTCACGTGTATAAGAAAATAAATAATTAGTGTATCTAGTATTATTGTATTGTTGTATATGTATTATTGTATTTATTTTGTATCGTAGTTTCAATGAACACGGTACGAGATGCACTCTTTTAGGGCATGTTTATTGCGCGTCCATAGCTCTAAGCAAGCAGTATTCCGAAGCACTTGTAAATACATAAATATTATCAAGGAATATAAACAGAAAGTGAATAATAATTACTCTTAGTCAAGTCAAGTGGAAGAGGTGTCTGGTGTTAACTTTAAACTTGTATAAACGTCGTCCACTAAAACAGATACTTGATAGTGATAGCTTCAACTCACGACGTATGGTACGAACAAGTGGTATGTTGTGTGTGTAGACTGTAGCGAGTAGACCCTGCGTTCAAGGCAGGCGCGTAGAAACTCTTTTCGAGTGAGGAGCGTGGGGGGTGGGGTGGGGGTATAAATTCAAAATATGCTTAGTAGTTATTGGAAGCGTAGTGAGCGACGCATACATCTATTGGCTAAAGCCTATAAAGAAAAAAGGTCACGTTTTTGTTTTATGTGTGTTTGTTTTCTAACAGTCAACCTTTGAAATATTGAAACTTTTGCTTTTTGTAACATGCGCGTTTACACATTTTTTCGCATTGCATACGTTTATGGACGAAAAATGAACGAACCCTCGACAAAAATTCTAAACAATATTTAAAAACACATTGTAAACATCATTCTGCCTTTTTAAACTAGTTGGTGTCTAAAGTCGAAAGTGAGGGAGTCACCAGAAAAAGTGGGGGCGGGTCCCCCAACCCCCCCTTCCTACGCGCCTGGTTCAAGGTTCGCAATGACTGTGCAGGTTTCTTTCTTCCCATTTCATTCATTTACTTATCTAAACGACTACAATAATTTGTCGAAATATGATGCACAAATACTAATAGTTCTTATGAGTTGATTATGAACAGGTGAGTTTTAATAGTGCGGGAGAGGTAGGTGGCGTAAGCCGTAAATACTTGTCACGCCTGAATACCCGAAGTAGCATACCGTGGTATACCTACGAAGGTTGGTTGACGTGATACAATCCCTATTTGATAAAAATGCTTTATTAAAAACAAGTGCGTTATAATAAATACCTTTTCGAAGTGGAAGGTATTGACGGAGCGTACTCTGATTCAGACTTGTGTCCTGAACCATTAGGAGGACTTGATTCTTGGAGATGGACATGGGGTATGCCTGGCTAGAGATTACAGCCCGGAAGTGCCTGCTTGAGGCAACATACCAGCTGCACTTGGTTCAAGCTCATCCCTATAACCATTACCATCCCAAATAATGCAAATTATCGGCACAACTAAAATATGCATAAAACATAAAATACAAAGTTGATTTAACTGAAGTCTCTTACCTTGAAGGTGATCGCGAATCCAGACAAGATGTGTTCTTCTTTTCATATTCTTCTTCTTTTCTCTTTTCCACTTGGCAATTGCCTTTGATTTGTTGCTGCGTTTTTTTTTTTTGCCTTGATTACGAGGGGTGCCTCGCCTTCCCATTATACCCGGTTTTTAAATACGCATTACAAATCTATCACAATCTATAACCAATATTTTTAAACACTTATACTCTGCGATGTCGCTCAGTACACATAACACACACACACACACACGACTAACCCAAGACAGAGTTAGCTGCGCTCTTGAACCACTAACACCAGAGATCACGAATCATACTGCGCGCGCTAAGAGCGGAAGGGTGGCTCCGTGGCCGGCCGACCGAGTTGCCATGTACGTCGCATGTCGCTACTATCCACTCGGCAACGTACGGCGCGAGCTCGATGACGGCTGGTTTACGGAGGGATTTGCATGACAGCAAGAAAGCACCATTTCTCGCTGCTATTGGTGACATCAATAAGATTTTGGGTGGAAATTAAAGCTGATGGTTCAACAAGTGGTTTAACGATAAAATATTGTAACTTTTCACCCCATTTACGTTATGTAGGATAGGCTAAACACAAGCGATTTAAGTCGCGTTTTCATTGGTACAATCAAAAATTCATATCAATACCACTAAGTAAGATAAATGCATGAAATTTGTGTTTATCACTTTTAAAGGAGCTACAAAAAAGTGTTAAAAAATTCTCATCCTTCGACAAGAAGTTTTTTTTTATCCTGCTTTTTAGTGTTTAACGTTTTAAATTTCCGGGACAGCCCGAAACAGTGACAAAAAAAATCAAATTTATTTTTTTTACATCGAAGAATCATCGTTTATCATACTGAGTAAATTAAAGACCATACAAAATATTAGCCATCAGTGATAGATTCCCCTGCTGGGGGCTCACTGTTGCGAGTGCTAGCATGCACTGCCGAGGTCTTCCGCCGGTTTTGTTCTATATGTTCCACCATAGGGCACTAGCATCGTATCCAAGTGTTCGTACACCCCCTAGCAAACCCACATGGGTTGCAAAAGGTTTGTACAACCCTAGTACAATTGCACTGATGTTTTATTCTATATAGTTTTGCTTACTAGCTTACCTGACCAAAATTAACCACATTCTGCTATTGTTCATGTTCAAATTACTGTTTGAACATTGTTGTAATTTGGGGGATGAAATATTGCTGGGGAAAAGAATAGAAATGAGATCACTTTTAAAATTATTGTCTCAAACTTCAAAGTTAAAATGTGAATTTGAAAGATTGTTTCTGACAGTGTGAAAGCTAAGTGGGTGTCTGTAAGTGGTTATGGTTGTTGGATGAGCGTAGCGAGCGAAGCGAAGATTCCATTTCACTACACTGAAGAAAAAAATCCAGAATGTTTTTTTCTTTTTTTTGTATTTTTGTGTGTCTGTTAGCACGATTCCGGTCTAAACCGATACTCCAATAGCGATGAAATTTTGTGGAGGCCTTCTAAATCTTTGAACTTAGAACTGCCACGTTTTTGATCTCAATTTTACGATATTTTCGATTTGTAAAAGATTTCTTCGACTTATAACACCTACATGCGTTATCCGATTGTAATGATTTTTTCACAGAAATTTATTTTATGAATTGATATATTCTTGTGAAATTTGAGCGTTATCAAAAAATTATTTCTCATGATAATCGCAATTTTACGATTTTTTCGATTTTTTAAATTTCTTCGACTTTTAACACCTACATGCTTTATCCGATTGTATGATTTTTTCAAAGAACCTCAATTTTATGAATTAATATATTTGTTGAAATTTGAGCGTTTCAAAAAATTATTTCTCATAAAAACTCTCTATTTTACTTTTTTTTTTCGTTTTTAAAAAAATTTCGCCATCCAACAACGCCCAAAAAAGGTTTTGCAAAGCTCTCTAGTTTTTAAAATTATATCGAAGTTTATTTGTATTTCGTTGTCATTTTGTATGTGTTATGAGTTCAACAGAATTTTATTGAGATATAAGTATTTCTTAAATTAATTACTAAATTTAAATGGTAATTTTATAGGAATTTTGTTTGGGGCATGACATTTTGGATTCATTGCCTTTAAAGCAGTAATGTAGTTTATTTATGACGATCTTGATTTTTTAGGTAAACAAAAATAGTATGTCAAAGTGGTAAAACTTAACTAAAATATAATTTTTAGGTGTTTAAATTTTAATTTAAAATTTATAATTTTTTCATTACATTTATTCGTCTTAAAAAAACTTTAAAATGATATCAAGGTCGACCCATGTTTTTAATTTTTACACATTAAATTGAATTATTGTCATTATTTTTAATTTTTGAAAAAATTGAATAAATGGGAAAGTGAGGGAATAAATTTTTGAAACCAAAATTTTTTGGTTTGTTTTGGTCATATTGTTTTGTGTGATCACTAGGGACTTTGGTATTAGCCCAAAAAACTTCTATTGCGATGCTTTTTAATTTTAGCTTATATATTAATTAATTAAAAAAAGGTTGCAGGAAATTTTTATTTTCCCGATTTGAAATTTTGTTTTATCTGCGTTTTTTTTAGATAGTCTAAAAATTATTTTGACAATCTGCGATTTTTCATAAAAATAATTATTATGTATACCAAAAAATGCTTAATTGTAATACTTAATTAAAAATAAAATTAGCAGTACTATTGTATTAAGGGGAAAAATTTCGATATTTTTTTGTAGAGCATTAAAAAAACCCATTAAACCTATACCTAGTTTATCGAAATCCGATATTTCACTTGAGATTACAGCAATTTTTTAAAAATTTTTTTGGCAGCCCTCTTGTGGTCGCGATACAGGTGACTTATGTACAAAACCCTGCGTGTCCCCGTGAAAAAAACATTCTAAAATATGTCTTTTACCGCTCTAAAATTTTGGGGTGGTTTTTCCCTCTTTCTTTTTGAAATGTTTTATAGTTTTTTTGCAGCTTGTTTCACGGGGCTATGGGGGGAATAGCATATTAGATTGATGAAACAAATTTTTGTCAAGGAAAAAAAATTTGAGTTTGAACAATTCAAAATTCTATTTAAATTTTTATTCAACGCGTTTACTAAAACAAGCATATTTTAAAATATTAAAAAAAATTAGTTGTACATATAGGTACGCACCCTCCTCCAAGTAAAACCAAGCTTACTTACTGCATGTAGAAGAGTTTTTGTAGAAACCCGGGAGTAAAATGCTGGACATTTTTTTTTTTTGCTTTAGAATTCTTTAATTATTTTAATAAATTTGTGTTTATTTGTTTTGAAAACTATTTATAATTGATTTGTACTGGAAAAATAACATTATTCCTTTCAAAAATTATAGGGACATAGTCCGGTATGCGCTTCCCTATGAACAACATACGTTTATAAAAAAGTTTTATTACGGTTGGTGGTATTTTTTTGTTTGGTTTTGGGGAATTTTCCAAAAAATTTTCGTAAAGAAAAACCGTATAAAAAAAATTTAAAAACCCTTCTCGATTACGTTTTTAAAACGTTATATACGGTTTTAAAATGGTATTTTAAATTTTTAATTTTTTAAAATTTTAAATTCAAAAAAACATACAAATGGTTCACCACACGTTAAAAAAACGGGATTTAAATAACGTTTTTAAAAACGTTTTTAATGGTTATTTAATTAAGTTTTTTATGGTTATTTAAAAACCCAAATTTCATACGGTATAATTTTGGGGAAAATCGTCGTTAAAAAAACGGTATTTCAAAAACGTTTTTAAAAACGTTTTTTTTGGTTTTTAATATTACCTTTTTTCGTGGTTATTGAAATACCAACTACAAACGTTTAAACTATGGTATTACCGTAACGTTATTTTAACGGTATTTCAATAACGTTTCAAAAACGTTTTTATCCCCGCCATAAATATTACAATTAATTCATAGTTATTAAAATACTAATTGAATAATGATTGTTTTTAATGTTATAAGTCAGTCAAAGGGTTAGTTCTGAGATAACTAAAAAAATGCTGTGCCGATATTCATTAATCCAATTATTACATATTTATTTTCTTATTTCTTTTTCCTCCTTCGTGGACTTTTTTATGAGTGAATGCTTTAACTAAAGAATAAAATGAATTTATTAATAATTAATTAAAACTTCCGACTTGATCTAAGTGTGGTTAATTTCAATGATTAGTTGTTCTATCTCGGAACAATCGTTTTTTTATACACTGCATCAAAACGACAATAGAATTGCGCGTTTTCTCGGTATTTTCCCTGATACTCTAAAAACAAATTGATTTTTTGCGCGTAATGAGATTACCAATTAGTTGTCATACAATTTGAGATAAAGCAAACATGGAAGTATGTGAATCTCCAGCAATTAATTGCTTACTGTTTCACGAAAGCTCTGCCGTAGTATTAATTTGTCTTGGATTTCCCAACTAAAAACCAATAAACCCAATCAACCAATCTAGATAATCCTCTGCTGCACTGTTGTCATTCAAGATTATATTGAAAATAATACTTCATCCCGCTGAAGTTTTGACGAAATTAATTTATGAATTAATAATGTAAGACGGTAAGTTTTTTACATAACTAAGTAAAAATATCTTCAACAACATCAGTTTTATCTTATGTTTCAAACTAAAATAGATTCTTATTTTGTTGCAAGAGACGCAAGCGCATTTTTGTTCCGCAATGGGACATCTCACACAAAGAACTACTCGCGCGCGGGCTCCACCTTCTTAAGCTAGCTGACGCGCGATGTACTGCACAGCTGCAGTGGCCGAGTGGATAGCGCGTCCCGATCTGGAGGAAGGTATCCCGGGTTCGAGTCCGGGTGTTGGCGATAAAATTTAACCATGTGTATTCGATCTCTTCTAACATTAAAATGTACCCCTTATCTCGGACCGGTGACACAAAACTCGTAGACTAGAAAGAATTTTTGTTTTAATTAAATTTTTTGATAGTAGCTTTTTTGCATGTCTACTAGATAGCGCTAGTGGAATAACGTTATAAAAAAGTATGGTTTAATGTTATTATTACGTATGATAAATACGTATTTATTACGTATGATAAATACGTATTTATTACGTATGATAAATACGTATTTATTACGTATGATAAATACGTATTTATTACGTATTTAATACGTATGTAAAACGTTATAATAACGTATGTGTGTTCATAGGGTTTAATGTTCATCTCGGCATGATATGTATATTATGGCCCATGTACGTTGGGTGTGCAAAATATTGTAACCGTGTGAGTTTGTGCAATGTGGATTAAAGAAAAAAAAGAAGAAACTGAATCAGAATTATTTTCGTAGAAGAACTTTAAACGAAGGTGGTATATTTATAATATCTGCACCCCTGGGCGTAGCCAGTAACGGGGAAGGGGGGGGGCGAACCCCCCCCCTGCCCCTTGTTCTGGCGCCCCCTTAGCCCATTGAATTGTTGCAAGTTTCAAAGTCCCAAATACCTATGTACTATAAGTAAATACCTACATACTTTTACATTCGTAGTTTAAAGGCAATAAGTGCAACGTTGTATTTTATAAGTATAATAACCAGGTCAACAATTTCTCAGCAACCGCAATTTCAGACGCTCAAGGTCTATCGCTATTTGTTACAGGTAGACAAGTTAGAGAGTTATGCTCTGATTTTGGCACAAAGTACCGTGCAAAGTATTTGCTCTGTCAAACTACCTTCAGAATTAAAAAAATAAATCTTGTAACTGCAAGTAGAGTAATAAAGTCATGCAAAGCCGAATTATCAGCAATGCGCTCTGATGAAGCGTTCCTTGATTGGATGAGCGAAGCGACGACTTCAATTTCACTGATCCCCCTAAAAAATTAGCTCCAGTGTTTTTTTGTTTGTTTGTCCTGTCTGTTTGTTCGCACTCTACCGGGCAAACGGCATAAGCGATTTTGATGAAAAAAGAATCTGCGTCTAAATTCTCTTTAACGCTGGAGATAGGGCACAATGATATAATGCTTGTCGAAAGCTCAAAAATCCCCTCGGTTTCAAGCGCCTCAGATGGGAAAACCTTTAAACTATGTGAAAATAACATTAAAAACTTTCTGGCTTTTAATAATACACTTTGAGTTTATGTTTAAAATAGAAAAGAAATAGTTCTAGAGTATTTTGTTTGTTTTTTAATCTGATCTAAATGCAACTTGAAAAGTAATTAATTAATGGATAGATCCAAGCTAAAATCGCTGCTTACTCAAAAAAAATAATAAAAAAAAAAATCTGAGGAGCATTTATGTATGTCGCCTCTTCTACCAAATGAAACTTGCAACTTGCAGTCATTTAGTCATTGGCGTTGATTCTAATGATTCACAGTAGGGTTGAGAAGATGGTTAAGGAAAAATGTATTGTTTTTTAACTTATTTGTATTTTAAACTACAATTATCTTACAAAAATATGTAATCCAGCAACTATTATCTAAATGTTATAAAACGCACGAGGTCAGAAACTAGATTTGTGAATGTATGGTCATTCGAAGGGTTCCGAATTCTGTTTAGGACATTCCCAATGTCTTCTTCTTCTTCTGTATGTTAGCTCGCAGTCGCGCCTTGAGTGGATATGCCCCTTGCAGACCCGATACAGGGAGGTGACTGGTGACTGATACACAGATGCAGTAAGCCTATGTGGGGTAAATGGTCAGTGTACTTTTCTATGCGAAAACACTATTATCAGGTAACCAATGCGTAGACACCTGTAGATGGCAATGCACAACTGTCACATTGACAATGATTTCGTGGGATGGGGGGGACGGTGAGGGTTGTCTAAAGAATATTCAAATATTCATGTGGCGGAACTAGGCGCCCGCAGGGCCCGCCCGCTTAGTAATAAAAAACCCAGTATTTCCCCCTGTTTAAAAAAAAGTGTTTTCGTTTCGTTGCTAAAAATGCCCGGGTTTTGTGATTTTTAGGGGTTTTTCAAGGTGAAATCTAGCGGATTTTTAGGAACTTTCAACGTCCACAACACACAACACACAAAAGTACTTTATTTTGGTATTGCTTTCAGCCCACAACTTTTTCTAAAACCCCACCAAACGCACTCTAAAAAACTGTTTTTAAATAATTTTCGCCGGGCGGCGCCATTGTGGGGGCTTCGCCCTCCAACCCCCCCTCCCCCCGGTTTGAAAAGTGTTAGTTTCAACACTGATTATACGGGCCATTGATTCTTAAAAAGTGAAAATTTTGTAAACTTGGTGATACTTGAAAATTTGGGACAGCACTTCAGTTCAGCTTCAGTCAGGCCCAGCACGTGACGGTACTATAGTTGGTTTTGTGCAGCAGTCTTGAAACCTGATGGACTAATGTCCCAAACCAGACACGGCCAGCCGACCAACTTCCCTCACCCCTCTACACTTTCAGACCCATTAGCCACGTCAGCGTGGTCTGTTTCTCAAGCAAGTGTCAAACAAATCACATCGTTAGGTCCGTCTGTCTTATCTGTCTCAGTGTCCGCTCTAAGCTATATGGTTACACGTGTGCAGCAAAACTGCTGCTTTATCTCAAGGCACAAGGGTGATAGATAGATTTGTTATGTGGGTTGCTCAAACAGTCCAACACGCGTTTATATAAAAGTGCTTGCATACGCACACTGCTAGTGTTGTGTGCGAGCTATTTCACACTGGGCTTATCTTGTTTCGAATGTTCTTGTTCGCAGCAGAAGCAAAGCTCACAGTCGACCCACCCAAAAAATATCCTTCTACCATGAGGCAGAGACTGTCTCCCTGCCATGACAGAATCACAATCTTGAACCGCCAACCCGCACTTACCTCATTATTCGTTATTCAGTTTTCAGTCAAGTTAGCTTTGACGTCCAGCTTGGGTGGGTAACTAGATCCTACTTTAAATAAATGGTTTCCGTATTACTTTTCACTTTAAAATTTTCTGGGGTACAGAGGCCAACCCACGGATCGCGCGACGAAACTGGGTTCGAACCCCGCAAAGATATGGAATGGTTACACACCTGCGGACAGAAGAAATCAAATTCAATGTAAAATGACAAAGTATATGCGTTTCTCATATACTAAGACTTTTCACTTGCCGTGTGACTTCCTCTTCTATGATCTCTCAGAGAGTGCATGTGGTGGCTGCGTCACTAGGTATAGCTTCTGATACGCGAGGTCACAGGTTCGAATCCCGTACGAGCAACTCTGTCTTCACGATTGTCCCGGGATTTTATTCAGTGTTTAAGGCGAAATGTGGGATTTTCTAATTACCGCAACACCTTACCACACACCAAAAAGATGTGGGTCTACAAGCTAGAATGTACATGTATAATTGTACTGTACAGTTTTTAGTACATATGATTTATGTACCCTATACAGCGGACATCCCTAAACAAACATTTTTAGTCTTGATACAATCTATTAATCGATAACACGATCGTCGATGATAACATGTCAATCAGCAGATACATTGCGACTGGGGAAAAAAAATTTTTGGTAAATTTTTTTAAAGGGGGGGGGGACCAAAAACCCTTTAAAAAGGGGAGGGGAAGAAAAAAATAAATTTTAAGGGCCACGAAAGAATTTTAAAAAAAAAAAAAAAAAGGGTCATTTTTTCACAAAGTTTTTCCAATTTACCCTTTTTGGCCAGGGCAACCCTCTGGTAGAAAAAGGACGATTTACGAACTGCGAAAAATTTCCCCCGGGCTAATATGGGGGGAATTTTTTAGGAATTTCAGGGAATTTTAAAATTTCCCCCAAGGTTTTTTTACTGATAATAAAAAACCCTTTTTAAAAAACCATTTAACCCCCGGACCCGGGGAGGAGCCCCTCTAGGGAATGTTGGAGAAAGAAAAATTTCCCTTTGGACACCCTTTTTCCCTTTTTGGGGGGGGGGGGGGGGGCTCCCTATGGGAAAAAATTCAGCGGGAGTGTATGTTTGCAGATATAATATTTATAAAACATTATACATCGCAATGATGGGCGGTATCGATGTTTTGGTTCGGTCCCACACATTGCAAAACGGGCTTACTTTGCAATAGGTGAACTTAACCCAACCCCACCTTTTTTAAATTTTCCCTGTTTTCACAAGTTTCCCTTTTCACAAAAAAAAATTGTGCAGTTTGTCCCTTTTTTTTTTCTTTTACGCTGGGGAAAAAAAATTTTTTTTTAAAACACAATGCACGTGGATCAAATTACAAGTTTTTTAACATTTATACTTCGGTCCTGGGGTATCATTTTTTTTTTAATTCGATAATAATTTTTACTTTAAAAATTGTTATTTATTTCTAAACTGTAATGCTAAATTGACCATTTTAAAAACGAAAAGGTTATGAAGATAAAGTGAGTGCGGGCGTTAAAAAGACAGGGCCCTTTGAACAGCGGGTTTCTCAACCACTGTCGCGACACCTGGTGTGTCGCGATCAGTTTTTGAGCTGTGTCCAAAATATTTTTTTTTTATTTTTTGTATACTACGCCATGTACAGAAACCACTAAATGAACTCTTTTTCCCCCAAAAATCTAGGGGGCGGAAAATTTAAAAATGAGTGACAACTAGGGGTGTGCGGTCCCGAAAATTTTGACTGTTATATTTTATAAGTATTTTAAAAAAAAACGATTTGGGGGAGGTGCCGGGTGCGGCTTTGTAAAAAAGAAATATCGCTAGCATTTTTAAACTTTTACTAATCTTTTTTTTCGAAAAAAAAAATGGGGTTGTGGACATAAGCAAAATTAAAAGGAAGGCGAATGGAATTTTCCAACTGCAAAAAAGCCGCAAATAAATGGAAATAAAATCTAAAAATCAGTTTTAAGAAAAAATATAATTTAACCCCTGACCTGACTTTTTCAGGAGGGTTTGAGCAAATACTTTTCCTGTCTATTTCAACAAAAAAGGAATAATAATGAGGTTATCTCTCCATTTACAGTCTCTCTGGTTTTGAGAACATATAAACGATTACGCGAAAGACCTATAGTATCCAACAGAAAAAAAACTGCTATATTTTTAGTACACTCGTTTCAGCATCTACCCATACATCAGGTATCTTACGGTGATTGAGGAAGTACTGAATTTATACATGGTAAACATTTGGTCACCACATGGCTAAATTACTCTTGATGATGTATTTTACAAATTCAACAATAAAGAGAGTGTTTTCATTTAACAAGTTAAATAATTATTTCGATGAAATGTGGGATACGACCCAGTAGAGTGGTCGCCGTTCAGAACGTACTCAACAAGTGTAGTCGCAGCAGAAAAAAATGAGAACCGCTCCCTTAAAACCCAGACCGGTTTGTCTTGTAAGACCCGCACGCAACAGTTTAGCACAACCGTCGGTTTCGAAGGTTTTACTGAGGATAGGCGGTACGCCATGTCGCGGATTAGAGAAAAATTTAAATTGTAGGTATGATTGTCTTTTTGTCTCCTAGTCAAGTTACCGAACTTACTATACAAAAACGTCTTTGGTGGCCATCTATACGGCCAGTTATACAGAATACAAATTACAAAATTAAAATATTCCTTTATCGCAAAAAAAAACAAAAACACATACTAACGTGACGTATTAGTATAAACCACAACCCCACAACCAATAGTTAACTTAAAAGTGATCTTGATAAATCCAAAGAGACAAGCCTGGCTTATATCTGCCCAACGTCACTGTCACCCATTAAACACATCACGCCTCTATGAGTCTTTTGGAATGATCAATTATAAACACTTGAGGTTTTGTTTGTCAATGTCTTGAACCGTATTATGATTATCACAGACCATTATGAGACTGCGGATAGTAATAGTAAATCTTTCACATATTTCAATTTAACAGAGCTTCCAACAGATGGCTCGTTTATACCGTGGGTGACTAAACACTAGTCACCCAACGTTATACGGCTTGAACGCAGTTTTATCTAAACAAATTCAAAACACATTATTAAATAAAATGAGACTGCATGCGGAAATATAAACAATTTCATATATTTAATTTATCATAGCTTCAAACAGATGGCTCTTTATACGGCTTGACGCAGTTTCATCTAAACAAATCTCAATAGGGAATGGGATTAATTTATGTGATATTCGGGCGTCAACAGTATGTCGTTTCACCACCTCCACTAAGATAAAGGATGATATCGGATTAAATATGTGGAAAGGAAGTAATTTGTGTTGTACATTGTCTTGATTTAAGCACTTTTCTGATAACCGGAAATAGATTCACGACAGTAATTACTCCTGAATGTTAAAAACATCACACTTTGTTCATTGCAGATTAATAAAGTAAAAAATTAATTAAACACAGCATGATTGAGAAAATAAATTATGTACTGCTGGTTAGGATTCCAACACTAACAAATTTCGTTCTGTACAAACAAAATGTAAAAAAAAGTAATTAGCATGTGATTCGGTAACAAGTTAAATTTGTATTTTGATGTATATAGTTTGAGTTTAGCTTTCCTATTTTCGTATTGCACAGTTGTGTAACTACGGGGGGGTACAATTTATATTTGACTTGAGGTATTTTTATTGATATATTATATTTATATATATTTTTCTTATTTCTTATTTTATTTAATCTTTTATAAGGGTTTTGTGAAAAACTCGTTTAAAAACTCCAATCAAATTTCCGGTATCTCGGAGCCGCACCCAGGGCCTTGTGTTCCTAGGCTGTGCTGACTTGTGGGTAGTTGGAAGGATGCACTAGCAAGAAAGGTTGTGTTCCTAGGCTGTGCTGACTTGTGGGTAGTTGGAAGGATGCACTAGCAAGAAAGGTTATTAACTCATCCATTACCCAAGGGGCGTATAGAAATAGGGGGTGCAAGGGGTGCAGTTGCACCTGAACCCCGAGAGATTAAATGGGCCTACAGCAAGTTGAAGGGGGGGGGAGGAAGCCCATCGAGCTGCCGGCAGGGGCGTGGGAAAAACGGGGGGGGGATGGGGGGGTAAACTCCCCCCCACTTGTTGGCTTGACCCCCCCAGTGGGTAGGCGTCGCGACGCCACGTTAAGGGGCGTCGTTTTTTTTTTCGTGTTCTTCTCGTCGCCTCGAGTAAAACGCAACCGGTCCCGTCCAATTCGATCGGTAGCTTAGGTCCCTGTGATTTTTAAAAGAGGTTTGTTCTTGTTGGGACTTTGTCTTTCTTCAGAGAGAGAAATTATCGGCCGCCAATTTCGGCTTTGGGACTCTGGAAAACAATTGAGGCACGTAAATGGAAAAGGCCGTAAGTGCCGCGAACCAAAATGTTCAGAAATCAAATATATGTATTGATAAATGCTAATTTTATTCTTCAACATTGGAAAAAAAGCATCAAACTGCATTTTAAGATTTTGCATAATATTGTTTTATTAATTTTTAATTTCTTTAAACGGGATAAAAGATGCATGGATAAAGGTGAAAGTCATCTCATCAATAACCTAAAGAATGATGTAAGTACCACCTAGTGTTTTACAAAAGGCTGAAAGTCCAAGGTTAACATTTAAAAACGCTGTAACTGCATAGAACACACAACACATTGACATGGCGCTGGCACTTAGATCCTTCCCCAGGTTCGGCTCGATGTGTCTTGCTTGGTAGGTGGTGCTACCTTTCCACCACTCTGTGGACTAAGTCAGTATACAAAAGCACATACATCCATTCCTATGTTATTGGCAATTGCATTTTCATTCGTTTCCGTGAAAAATGTGATTTTTTCCATTCGAGGCACTTACAGCCTTTTCCATTTACGTGCCTCAATTACTCGCGAGGAAATCGTCATTCTAAGACTTTTTTTTCGAGTAAACTTTTATCTCGGGTCCACGGTTCGAGCCCCGGCGACGGTCCTTTTTCCAAGAAAATGCGTCCCCGACACCAAAGTTTTATACGGGGCGTCGGTAGCGTTTTTTATTTTTTTCATTTGTTATTCTCGTCGTCTCGAGTGTAAACGCAACAGGTCCGGGGCCGGTCCGATTTCCTACGTTCCTTTTGGCGGCTGTGAATTTCCAAGTTTAAGACCGTTGTTCGAGCTTGGCCAAACTTTTTTTTTCATTGCGTGTAGTATCGCAAGGGGCAAAGCGGGGGAGGTGAGAGTTGCCTCCTCCCTCCCCTGCAAGAAGGACAAACCCTCCCCTCACGCCGCTACGCCGCATGGCCGACTTTTCGCCGGCTCTGTGATTGGTCTGGTCAAGGTTATAGTTTGCCCCTGTAACCCGAGCGATGCCATCCCGGAAGGATGGGCCGGCGAGTTTGTTGTGGGTACAAACAAGTCTCACTCAACCAAGAAGAGTAAAGGAAAGTAACAATCGAATACTCGAGGTCATGAACCGCGTGATTCGTAAAATACACGGTGGTTTTATTACAAAAAAAGGGAACAGTGATTATTTCCCAAAACATTATTTTTGGGGGCCCGTATAATACAAATAATTTTTAAAACTTTTGGTTTTTTTCCAAAAACTCTTATCTTGTTTTGGTTGTGAGTGTGGCACTGGGGAATTTTTGAAACATAAATTTGAAAGTAGATTGGGGTTTTGGCCCCCTCTGAAAATTTTTTTTTTAAAAGGGCCAAAATTTTCCGCCCTTTAAATATATTATTGTGATTTATGTGGGTTTTAAAGGGAAAGGTATCTGGGGCAAAGTAATACCAGAGACAAGCATTTTTTTAAAGGGCCCTTAAATTATTAGATGCGACTTTTAAATTAGAAAGTTTTAGAGGTTTTTTGTAAAAAAATTATGTATTTGTAATCAAAAAATTGCAATTAGGGGTAATAGTTGATTTTTCTCTTCATTTTTGGTTTGTAACGACGGCTTTTTTGTTGTTTCAAGGGCTGGGTTTAAACTGATCACTTCTCTTTTTAAAGGGGGTTTTCTGGACCCCAAAATTTTGGGTATTTTAAATGGGGCACTTTAAAAAAAAAGCAGAAAAATTCCCAAACATTCGATATTAAAAGGTCGGGTAAACCCCTTTTTTGCGATGGGGCAATCAGCATTTTTTCACGTACTTAGAGTGAGCGCACACACCATGCCCCGGTAAAAAAAAGCCCGGGTTTTGTAAAACCAAAAATTAGAGATAGGAAAATGAGATGAGAAAAAAAAAAATTTTTTCAAAATTTAATTCGAAACCCTCATTGCACAAAAAATTTAAACTTTGGGGAATCCTAAAATAGTTTAACCAGTGAAATCCCCTGTCCGAATCATTTAAAAAAACGCTAACTTTTTTCCATTTAGATTTTTTAAAATTTTTATGATTTTTTTGGGTCCCTGAAAAGAAAAGGTTTTAAAATTTGGGAATCATTATTTTAAAAACAGGCCCTTGTTAATGTTAAATTGGGCCCAAGGAAAAGTGTTTACCCCAAAATTTTAAAAGGGGGTTTTTTGGGGGCATTTTTTGCCAATTTTGCACGGACAAAGGTGGTGCCAGTATTTTTAAATTTAAATTTACACTGAAGCGAAACGAACGAGCCAGTGTATCCATTAACTCTGTGTACCCCCGAACAAACAATCCTATTGCCTATAGGGGTTGCCCGCTCCTCTACGGTGGGTATATTATTGACCCCACTAATTTTATTTTTCCCCCTTTTCGGGCCCGCACAAAAAATTTTTTTTTTCTTTCGGGCCCGGGAAACCTTTTGGCTTCATTTCTTTTGTCTTTTGCATTTTTTTGCAGAAATTTCCCCGGGCCTTTTTTTGCCCCGGGGCCTCCTCCTGGGCTTTCCAAAATGTGCGCCGGATCTTTTGTTTACACCCTTTTAGATCCCCTTTGCTAAACTGGGGGTTAAAGTTTCTGGAGAAAGCTTCCAGTGAGAAACTGAATTAATCAAAACACTTTAATGTGCCTGAAGAAAAATCAAAAACTATTCGTGACAGAAAAAAAAAATTTCTATAATCCCCACCAACACAATGGGCCCAACCTTTTTGGGTTGCCAAAAACTCTTTCGTTTTTTCTAAATTTCACTTCTTTAGGGTTTAACCATTGGGAGGTGAAAGACGACAAAAGTAGCATTTTTTGGGGGCCCGGTTATATGAAAAAGGGGGTTAGGGTGTAGGGCACAAAATTTAAAAATTTCCATTTAAAAGGGGAACTAAATTGAAAAACCGGGGCTCTTTTTTAAAAAAAATAAAAAAAATACTAGTCTGGAAATAAAAACTGGGTCCTACCCAAACCCACGTATTACTTTCCTTTTAATAGGGTTAAAATTACAAAAATACTTTTGGGATGAGCTAAATTCAAAGGGAAAAACCTCCATTTAAAACTAAAAAAATTTCCACGATTTTTGTTTTTGTTTTTTGGGGTTTTTTTTTTGGTATTTCGGCCCTCTTTGTTCACACGTTTTTCCAAACGCCAAACGGCAAAAACCTTTTCCCCCGATCAAAATTTTTAAAATTATCTTGGCCCACCTTCGAAATCTCAGAACTTAGACCTTTTGTACGTTTTGGGAAAACAATTAAAAAAATTTTCCTTTTGAAACCGCATTTGGGGTACAAATTTTCTTTTATTTAAAAAAAGGATCTCCACTCTCAACCAGCCCATGAAACAAACTTCCAATTAAAAAAAAAATTTTTAGGGAACCCAATTTTTTGAAACTTCCCCCCTGTACCCTTTTTTAATCCCATTGAAGTAAAAACTTCTCATGAAAATTTTACATTTTTATTTTTTGGGAACACACCCCGGGTTTTTGTAAAGGTTTTTTTTTTTTTAAAAAAAAAAAAAGAGGGGTTGATGGCTTTTAGTAGTAGTATTTGGAAATGAGCGTAGCGGGCAAAAGCGAAGTTTTCCCTTTCACTAAAACTGGGAAAAAACCCGGAAGGGTTTTTTTTTTCCCGGGTTTTTTTTGTTGTTTTTTTCCAACACGCCCCCGGGCAAAAACCGGGTTACCCCCTTTTGATATGAAAATTTTCGGGAGGCCTTCGAAAATTCCCCTGAACTTAAAACCCCCCCAAACGTTTTTGAGGGGGCAATTGGAAAAATTTTCTCATAAAAATTGGCCCCCAATTTTTTTACAATTTTTTTGATTTTTTTTTAAAATTTTTCTTCGACTTAAAAACCACCTACAATTTGCTTTTTCCCTGTTTTTAATTTTTTTTTCACAGAACCAAAATTTTTAATAAAATTTTAAGATATTCGTGTAAAATTTGAGCTCCAATTGAAAAAATTTTTTATCTAAAATCAAATTTTTTAAACGGGTTTTTTTTTTTTTTTTTAAAAATTTTTTTTGACTTATAAACAACCTTTCATTTTTTCATCCCTTTGTAATGATTTTTTTCACGGGCCCCCTTTTTTTATAAATTTAATAGATAAGTGTTAAATTTGAGCGCAATCGAAAAAATTTTTTCTTAAAAAAAATCGCATTTAAAGATTTTTTTTTTTTTTTTAAAATAGTATTACAAATTAAATTTTAAAAAAATTAAAAGTTAATTTTTTATTTAATTAAACTTTAAAATTTAAAAAATTCAATTTATTTAAAGATTTTTCCACCGAAAAAACAAAAATCCGCATAAAAACATGGGGAGCTTTAATGCAACCCCAAATTTCCCCTCATCCAAAAACGCGGCGGGACTTTAAAAAGGGTTTTCCCCAGTAATTTCCCCAAAAAATGTTATATCAGTAGCCCCACAAAATAGGCCCCGGGGGAAAGGAAAAAGACAAAATAAAAAAAAGGGCCCCAAACCCAAAAAACAAACTGAAATTTTGCCCCTTTTCAATAGCTATCGTCATGTGTTTTTAAAAAACCTTACATTTTCAAAATCCCTGTTTTTAAAAAATTTAAAGTTAAATTGGATAGAGTAAAAATTTTGGGTCCCCCGAAAAATAGCTGAAGTGTTTTTTTTTTTGTCTGCTCCGCTCTCTAGTCAAATGGCTACTCCCGATTTTGTGCCCGAAATTTTCATGGGGCCATCAAAACCTAGAAGTTATAGATTTGGGTTTCGATTTTTTGGGGAAACCAAAAAAAATAATAAAACGGTTTTAACATTGGGGGAATTTACTAAAAAACAATTAAAATTAAAAAAAATCATATTCGCAAGAAAACATTGACTGAAAAAATATTTATTTTTAAAAAAAATTTATCTTTTCAAGGATCCAAGGGGGGGGGGGGCGAAACGCCCCCACCGCCCCCCCCCTGGATCCGCCAATGCTCTTCCTCTTTAAAGGTTTTGGGGAAGGGATCTTGATCAAATTTTAATTTTGAAAAAGTTTGGGTCGTGATGCCCGAAGACGAAAATAGGGTACCAAAAATATTGCCTTTAACAAAATATCCCCAATTACATCCCGCTTGCAAAACCCCCTGAAGTGTAATAATAAATTTTTTTTTGTATTACCTGTACATGTTATAATTTTTTACTCCCCCCCCACACCTTCTCTAGAGGAGGGGGGGTGGGTCAAACCCCAAAACAAAAGCCCCTGATTGATCTTTGAAATTTTTCCCTTTTCCAAAATAAAAATTTCTAAGGGGCCCTTTTAGAATCCCCTTTCTATTACCATTATTGGTAGTTTTTACATCATAGTATTGGATGGAAAGGATCGAAAACAACCCCACACAAACCCCTCCCGCGGGGGTCCCGGGGCCGGGGGGGCAGGGGGGTAGCTTCCCCCCCCCTGGGGCTTACAGAGGGGGGCGAAAGTTCTTCTCGCCCCCCCCCCCCCTAAAAAAAAAAATAACAAATTTAAACCCTTTAAACCCAAAAAAACTTGCGTTTTTTTTTTTTTAATTCCCTCTTTTATTTTTTTTTTTTTTTCTTTTTAAACAAAGCCCCATAATTTCTTTTCTAAAACACATAAAAACCCCCTTAAAAAAAAACGGATTTTTAAAAAAAAAATTTCTGCGGCGCTATAGTGGGTGTTTTCAAATCAATTTCAAAAAGTTTTATTTGTGTAAACCCAGCTTTGCACTTTTTTTTTGTAAAAGGAAAGTGTCCCCCAGAGTGTCTGTTTAGATATTGAAAAATTTGTTTTTTTCGTTTTGGGGGTGGGATCCAAGACGGTGGGGGTTTTCTCTTGGGACAAACAGCCCACCCACCCCCTCCCCCCTAAACAAGCACAGATCGGGGGAAAGAGGAATCCCCTGCCCGTCCCCCGCGATCGCGAAAGACCCCTACTGGGGACATAGAGGGGCAACTGCGGGAACGATCTTTTTAAAACCCTTTAAAAAGTTTTTACAAAAGGGGGAATCGGGTTTCCCAAAGAGAAACATCTGCACTCCTTTTATAAGAAGCTAGCTGGCCCTTTAGATATAGGGTTAGACCAAAACCCCTACTACGAAGTTTGTAAACAAAAATGTGCCCGTCGCAAAGTGTTTGGTTTCTTTTTTACCACTAAAAGCTACCAATATTCCCAAAGGGGTGGCCACCGGGGTATCCGGGGGGGGGGGGGGGGGAAGGGGCCCACCCCCCCCCGAAAAACCCAGCTTAAATCAAACTAGGTTTACGTAAAAATTTAATTTATTTTTTATATTTTCTTTTTTTTTGTTCCCGCAAATTCCCAAATTTGCTACTTCTAAAACACATAAAAAAATACTTCAAAAATAAATTTTTTTCAAAAAATTGTCTGCGGCGCTATTGTCTGGGCACCCCCTCCATTGCGTTTTTTCGTCTAAGCCCCCCCCCCCCCCCCCCGAAATAATTCCAGCATACGCCACAGACTCAAGGCCCTTAAATTGCATATTAAAAGTAACCATATGTAACTGTGGGAAGGGAAACATGACTTTTTTTTGGTAAAGTTTTGCCCCCCCCTGGGGAAAAAAAAGCTTCCGACGCTCCTGAAAACCCCCGGGGAAAGAAATTTAGCGATTTTTGGTTTGTTTTTTTTTGTATTGAGGTATTTTTTTTTGTTCCTTTGTTTGCACTTTTTTTTTTAGGAATAAAACCACTAAAGGACCAAAAAAAAAAAAACCAAAAAAAACACATCCGGAAAGTTTTCCAGTGTAGTGAAAATTTCTTGTCTTGATTTGCCCTTTTCAATTTTTAAACCCATACTGGGTTTTTTATGTCAGATCATTTTTTTTAAAAGAACGGAGTAAATTTCAATTTTTAAAATAAACTAATAAAAAAATAGTTATTTTTTAAAATTGGGAGTTCGGGGGTTTTTTTCTATCTCGTGCTATTTTTGCAAATTAAACTTTTTTCAACTCTTCCTGTTCAATCTTTTTTTAGGAAAGTCTTTGTTTTTTTTCCCCGGCGTAATTTTTTTTCCCCACACTCTGCCCTTTTATAGCGATTTTTCTTGAATATTTAAAGTAAATGAAAATGAGTCACGCCCACTGAGCTACGTACTGACCCCACAACGCTCGCCCCCAAACCCGGGCCCCAAGTGGGGGAAAGACGGTCCCCCATTCTACCGAACCCCAACACCCCTCCGCTGGCCGCCCCACCAGCCACACGAGTAGGTTCCCCTCGAGATTTTTTTTTTTTGGGAACAAAAAGCGCCGCCGAAATCAGTGAAATTTTAAAATATGTCAAATTTTTACATTTTGACCACAAGGGTTTTTTTTCCCCAAAAAATTTTAAAAATTTTTGGGGGGTTTTTAAAAAAGGGGGTTTTCGGATACCGCTTTTCAAGGAAAACTTTTTTAATTTTTTTCAAAAATTTGTTTCCCAAAACAGGCTTTGGGAAAAGGGCACCCACTTATTCACTGGGGGCAACTTACGGTAAGGGTATTTTTTAAAAGTAAGCGATAAATTTTAAAAAAGTGTCTTGACCCGCGATAAAAAACGCATTCAAACTTGGGCATACTGGTAAAAAAAACCCCAAAAACCCATAGGGCAAACGATAGAGCTTGAAAGTGAAATTTTTAAAAACCCATGCGTTTTTTGGGAGCAAAAACCCGATTGGATTGAGCTCGCCCAACGGTCCCTTTAAATATCGAAATTTGGGGACAGAAGAAAAAAAAGACAGACAGATAAAGAGAAACCCAGAGGGTTGGGGGGGCGGGAATGATGGCCTACTGAGAGCGAGGGCTCGACGCCGCATTGGTTTTCCCCCAATGTCCGCGGTCTCATGAGCCAGCACTTGGGGTTGGTGAGGAACTGTATCTTAAAAGTTTGGTACGTAGGTTTGCCCTGGGTTTTGGCCCCTTTGGGGAAAATGGGCCGGGAAAATCGTAATAGGGCCCACGCCAAAGCGCTTGGGGGAACTCCAGTTGGGGGTTCCGGCCCGTTACCCTTTTTCCCCTAGGGGGAAACAATTATACTAAAGGGAAATTTTGTCCAACACAGTTAGGGGGCCCGGGGGGGTGGGGGGCAAAAGCTCCCCAAAATAGCCCGCCCGGTAAATTTTTTTTAAAAATTTTTCCAAAATTTTTAAAAGTACTTAAATTTTTGTTGTTCCCATGGCGTTTTTGAGCGTAGTTTTAATTTTGTTTGGCCTACAGATTAAAATACACAATAAAAAAAATATATTTGTCACATTTTATGTTTTATGCAATATATCGTCAACAAAGATGAACAATCCGTATGGTGTTCAAACGCCTGCTCTCGCGGGCCGCACGAACGAGTCAGTCCTTCGGGAATACTCGGACCTCGGCTGCACTCGGGCCGGGAAGCGAGGTTTCGAATTGCTTCTTGCAGGCATACACACGATCTATATTATCTCCATAAAAGAGTTGTGAAATATAATACAAAACACAGTCAAGCACCAGTGGCGGAACTTCGTTTCATGGCCCCACCCGCAAACTTTCTATGGGGGCTTCCCTAACAGATAAACACATACGGTATGTGTTTATCTGTTAGGGACCCATACGTAGACTCAGTGTTGAATTCAGGCTGGCTAACGCATTCGTCATAGTTGCTTTATACTGACAGATGACATAGTCACAGGCTCATTTACTATTTTTATATAATATGTAAATATTAATCTTTTATAATGTGATATCAAAATGCTTAAATTATTTTGTTCGACTTTTTTTAGTTTGATGACAAACTAACTTTTGTAGGCCTATATAAGCCTAATTGACAGAAAGTCATATCTCATTGACTGAGATTTTTCCTGTTTGTTGACCAATTAATTCAATTGATTGATTGACTGACTGACTGACTGACTTGACTGACTGTGTCATGTCTGTTCTGAATGATGATTTCTGAGTTATGTTAAAGGCAGCCTCTGACAGACAGACATACAAACATACAGTCAGACATTTGAGAAAGCCATACATATTATAGACATTGTGGAAGACAGGGGTCAGACATAGCTAAAGTCAGGCTCACATATTTGTGGCTTGTTACTACATATAATTGACTGACTGACTGACTGACTGACATGTCATGTCTGTTCTGAATGATGATCGCCGAGTTATGTTTTAACATTTACTATTACTACAACTATAACTACTTGGTTTTACCGACAGTGTTGGCTTTGACTCTGATTCCGGAGGTGCCGGGTTCGAATCCCGTCTAGACTGGCAATCCTGACTGAAGGTTGTTTCTGAGGTTTTTCTCAGTCGTTAATGCGAATCGACCGGATGATTTACGGTACGCTCGGCAATGGGTATTGGTCACCCAATCTACGAACCGCTATAATGGAAGACCAGTCGGCCGGTCGCTTCTGCGGAACGCAACCTGTAACACCCTGCACCTAGCAAGTCATCAGAGATAAGTTGTTCAAGGACAAACAAACTATGAAATACAATCAATATCCTAACAACCCCCTTCGTATAGTTACCCAAGCACGGGTCCGCAAACATTACGTTATTAACAACAACCACTTTTACAATTCCTGCCAATCTAACTTTCAAACTGCTTCAAAACTCAGTCAACAATCAATCACTAGTCTTTACTAGCTCTCCAATAAATTCCTCCCACAGAACGTGCAAGTTATTTATTACATGTCTGTAGCTTGTTTGTTGTCAGCTCACATGTTGGTTATAAAACCGTGTATAGTGGGACCTAGCTTCAGTTCTGCGCTTTCAGGACGAGCAGAATAAAGGCAAATATTGGAAAACGTTTTGTTTTTCTTGTTTACAATTTTATTACATCCGAACCACTAACAATAACTCAAACGTTCATCTCTTTGACCCGAACGCTGTATGACCACTATAAGTAGATGTTTAGCGCTATTTACAACTCACATTTCTCACACAGCGAACTCAAGACCTTAATGACGTTCACATTTTATTTATTCATTTGATGATTTTATTATAATCATAAGATTATCGCAACGAGCATAGCCCTTAACAGAAAACTGTGTGTGATATCCTTTAGAGTAATAATATATAATATAATTTTAAATTATTACTTAATAATATAATAATTAGTATATGCATTCATAACAGTATAAGCAATAGTTACGAAGAACTAGAAAAAAATACCGATTGTTGAACACAATAGAACTAATCAATACAAATTAAAGAATAAAATATACATTTTCAAACAAATAAACCTTGACATATATTAAATACCACCCTCTTTAATTATTATACTGGATGCATAACCTAGAAATAATAATATAATAAATAAGTAGGACCCGGCACCTCCACCAACAATGCTATTCTTATGGAGTTAAAAATTTTCTCGCTCTACCCGGCACCTCCACCAAACGCATATAACATTTGCTATTTTAACTAGGAAAACGCTTAAGTCCCGCCGCGTTGATGGATGAGCTTTTTTTGTAAGTTTTTAGTTTGCGTAGGACCACTTTTCCTTTGCAAGAGCTTTGTGAATGCATTGTAGGTGATTGTTGTAAAGTTTCTATTGTTACTTGTTAATTGTTATTATAAACCTAAAAAAACTCATATTAAAACCTTTATTTTATGGATCCTGGCTAACTTTTTCAACTTTTTATTTCAAAAAGCAATACATCACCATAACCTTAATGTCCATGTAAAATATGAACGTTGTAGCCCCACCCGTTTGGTCAGAATCGGTCCAAATGTCACGAAAATATCGCACTTAAAATCGAAAAAAATCGTAAAAGTACGATATTCATGAAAAATATTTCTTCGATTGTACCAAAAAACGTGGCAAGTCTTAGTTCTGAGATTTTGAAGGTCCCCTTAAATTTTCATTAAGATCGCATGTGCCGTTTGCCCTGTAAAGAGCGAACAAATAGACAGAAAAAAAAAACATTGAGCTAAATTTTTTGAGGGGTCAGTGAAATTGAAGTATTCGCTTCGCTCATCCAATAATTATATTAACTATGCTTATAATAAATTTTATTCGTGGTAATACAGTGAATTTCACGTCATTTTGATGGAATTAATGTGCATGCATTTAACTAGGGAAACGCCAAAGTCGTTGTTGAACGAGTGAGTGAGCCATGTATTGAGTACCCCGTATAACATTCCTTTTCTTCCCCCTACCTTAGACCTCCCTAGCCTATCATAGGCTAGATTGGTGCATTATGGCCTTACAGTTGACGCGCCTTTATACCAACTAAACTTAAAACCCCTATTATTTATACCAATATGACTGTCAAATTTAAATACAAATGTTCCCGTGTACTCAAAACATGACTCGCTCACTCGTCTAGCAACGACTTTGGCGTTTCCCTAATCTAGTTGGCTAAGGCGCCGTTATGCCCGAAATGTGGGATACGTGGGTTCAATCCCCTGGTCGGGAAAGAGTTTGTAATTTCTGGATTGTATTTTGAAAATTATTAAAAGTGTTTTGAAATGCATATTACGCAGTGTAGTCCATCATCTGTGACAATACTATGGAAAACATAGCCAGTACGAAAAAAGTGTAAAGATTGCAAGGTTTACTCAATCTCCGAGCGGAATGTGGGGGTACCTTGCGTGCAAAATTCGATAAACCTTGGGCACTGCATTTCACGGCCAGGCGAATAACAAACAAAGCGCGTGACTCTGATTCGGGAGGTCTCGGGTTCAAATCCCGTCGAGACCGGCAATCCTGACTGAAGGTTTTTTCCGAGATTTTCCTCATTATTAAGTCCTTTTTAACAGTTCTCGGACATCCCTTCACAATTGACCTATCCACAACATATACCTCGGTAAGACACCAATTGCACCCCGGGCAGACTTCCAACAGAAATTATAATTAAGCGAGCGAAGCGAGCGTTTCCATTTGACTCTGCCGGAAAAATAAGTCACTGTTTTTTTTTTTTTTTTTGTTTGTTTGTTTTTTTTGTTTGTATGTCTCGCCATAACGTTCGAACGGGGGCTCGAATCGAGTTGAAATTTTGACCATCCGCAAGCTTCGTTCTCGATTGAATGCCATTAGTTTTGTGGCAAAATCGTTCAAAAAGTTAAAAAGTTACATTAAAGTTAATCGAAAGTTTTTTTTAAACTAAACGGCGACAAAATCTGAGTAGCCAAATCATTTAGAATGTCCGTCCGGTCACAAATATGTTAATTTTATTTTGATCCGATAAGTAGTGTAGATGGAAATTACATTATAACAAAAGTAACGTAACCATGGCAACGAAAAGTCGCACGAGGTTCGCACTATGCACTGCCACCTAGAAGTAATCAAAATACTTTCGAGGAAGCAGTCTATTATTTGTCAACAAAGAGTTTAAATAGTTTTCCCAAGGAGTCAAGGTCCTCTATAGATGGCGGTGGATTTTATCCACAAAGTAAAGGTTTACACACGGGTTTACCCAAATACCTTGGCAATAATTAACAATATTGGAAACATGGCCCTGTGGAAAAGCGAACGTCGCAAATTTTAAAATTTAAAAAAAATGTGCAATGTGGGTCTAGCTAAAGCACGTGCTCGCTTATCAACGCGTCCAATTGAGCGTTTCCTAGTTAAAAAATTATACATGGATATCACATTGGGCTGCAGTGACTCCTAGCCAGGCCCGAGACCTGCTCATGCTTCACCAGAACGAGGTTTGAGGGGATGTTGGTGAGACATGAGTGAGCCTCGGTCCTAGACCTAATATCATCAGACCCAGACGACCAGGACGATGGCGACAATACTCGACTGTCCCATTCACTCAAGATCAAAGATGGAGCAAATTCTATTAATTCCCATCCCCAGTTACTTTTCTTCGTCTTTGTTTAAATAATAGTACTGAAATATATTCTTACAGCAGGATCTTTGTTGGTGTCGTTTAAAACGAGATATTAAAGATAACAGCTCACATTTCAACTAGTTGATAGTCGTCACTTGGTTATGATTACTATTTGAAAGTCGTCACTTAGTTATGATTTCTGTCGGGCTTTTGAATGTCAACTATGGTTATGTCTTGATCATTGGTAGGGCCGACACTAAATTTGTTAAACGAGCGAAGCGAGCGTTTCCATTTGACTCTGCCGGAAAAAATAGTCACTGGTTTTGTTTTTTGTTTTTTGTTTTTTGTTTGTTTGTTTTTGTTCGTTTGTATGTCTCGCCATAACGTTCGAACGGAGGCTCGGATCGAGTTGAAATTTTGACCATCCGCAAGCTTCGTTCTCGATTGAATGCCATTAGTTTTGTGGCAAAATCGTTCAAAAAGTTAAAAAGTTACATGAAGTTAATCGAAAGTTTTTTTTTTAACTAAACGGCGACAAAATCTGAGGTGGCCAAATCATTTAGAATGTCCGTCCGGTCACGAATATGTTAATTTTATTTTCATCCGATAAGAAGTGTAGATGGAAATTACATTATAACAAAGTACCGTTACCATGGCAACGGAAAGTCGCGCAGCTTTTTTGGCTCATGATAGCGGTCGAACGGAGGTTCGGATCGAGTTGAAATTTGGACCATCCGCAAGCTTCGATCTGGATTGAATGCCATTAGTTTTGTGGCAAAATCGTTCAAAAAGTTACAAAGTTACATTAAAGTTAATCGAATTTTTGTTTTCAAACTAAACGGCGACAAAATCTGAGATGGCCAAATCATTTAGAATGTCCGTCCGGTCACGAATATGTTAATTTTATTTTGATCCGATAAGTAGTGTAGATGGAAATTACATTATAACAAAAGTAACGTTACCATGGCAACGAAAAGTCGCACGAGAATTCGGCCACTAAGCACTGCCACCTAGAAGTAATCAAAATACTATCGAGGAAGCAGTGTATTATTTGTTACCAAAGAGTTTAAATAGTTTTCCCAAGGAAATGATGTCAAGGTCCTCTAGATGGCGGTGGATTTTATCCACAAAGTAAAAATTTACCCAAATACCTTGGCAATAATAAATAATATTGGAAACATGGCGCCGTGGACAGTGAACGTCGCAAATTTTAAAATTAAAAAAAAAATGTGCAATGTGGGTCTAGCTATAAAACGTGCTCGCTTATCAACGCGTCCAACTGAGCGTTTCCTAGTTAAAAGCATGAGAGTACTGGGGGGAGATGGTGTTTTGGTTCTCACTCTGCATTTGATCATTTGGCGGGCAACATTGCACCCGGTTCTCATTTCACTAAGCTATACAGGAACTTTATAAGTTCGACTTCGGCAGGTACATGTGGGGTCTGAATCCATCATTTCTACCAATAATGTAATCTTTTCTTTCACATCATCTCGGAGAGCCAGTGGTTTAGCCGAGGTTTAACCGGTTCCCACTCGAACACCTAAGTTAAGCAGAATCGGGCGTGGTCACGGGTAGAGTGGGTGACCGCTCTGCCCTGAAACTCACGTATATCGCTGGTTAGAGCAGATGGAGGGTTCGAGTGCTAGTGTAACGGCTTCGTCCTCCTCGACGTCTGCTAAGCAGTCCGGGTTAGTGGAGGAATCCATATGACTGTCAAGGTTACACCGTTCTTTCATATGGGACGTTAAGCCGTTGGTACTTTTCGAAAGAAGTAGGCTACGTGCCGGTACCGGGTTTCCCCTCCTCCCTTCTGTTCATTCTTCATCCTCATCTATCACCACTCATCGTCTCGAATAACCAAAGTGCATTAAATATCCACTCCAATCCAATCATCTCGGACAATTGACAACAAACTAAATCGGGAAGAAACCCCATAAATATAGATTCACAAGGGTGTCATGCGAATTCTGTGTTCGTAATTGGTGATTTATAATATTATGGGAATACCTGTACTGAATATAGTTGCATTGTCGAAGTGAGCCTCGTTGGTTTATGTAATTTCATGTTTTTATGTCAACCATGTCAACCATTGTAAACCAGTTGCTCAATTATATGCATTATCATTTTAATATTTACAGTTTACAGTGACTTAACACCAAGGGGCAGGAGTTTGTATCGACTAAGATAGATCATTATCCATATAGTGGCTGGCCCACAACAGAAACATCATTATAACTGTTACAGCTGCTGTATATAAGATATTAAATTCTATTCGACTTCATATTTGCAGTTAAAATATTTTGTTTTTTGGAGATTTGACGTTATAATCTATTTTTATGACGTACAAATTACTTAAAATTTATATTAAGTGCATACATAAGTCGATGACCATTGAAGAGGTTAATTGCTTATTATTGGATCTTATTTGATTATCTACACGATTCTCAAATAACGACAATTCAATGTACACATTTTAATTGTCATGCATCATGTGTAGTTAACATTGTTCGGTGTATAAATATGTATTATTTTATTGTGGCAAATATTACAACAATAACCCCTAGAAAGACTTGCATGATCACGTGAATGGATAAGAAAGCTAGTAAACATTAGTAACTAACATTATGTTACGAGGCATAATCAGAACACAGGGAGAGGAATATACCAGTTCCCTCACTCGCTCACTGACTCACCCAATTTACTTTGGATCGCAGAATAGTCTACAGATACCTATTTTTGTTTATACTGATTGATTGTGAAAAAGTGCAAACAATATTATGTATAATATTATGTAAATAAGATGGCTTGTTTTGTTAAAAATAATAATACAAACATATTAAATTAGTGGAACTAAGTGGAAGGTCCCACCAAAATTGTAAGCACTAAACTTAATTTTGTTGACTACATTCAATTGTCAATGTTGATTGTTTGGTTTAGATCTGTGTATTTTAACCCAATGTTAAGAAGCTAATCTCTATTGGACATTTAGCTACATACTCCTGTTTTCAACTATGTACATATTATTATTTGACCGGCAGTGACTCCTAGGTAGGCCCGAGGCCTGTTCATGCTTCATGAGAACGGGATTTGATTTCGTTACCTATTGTCTAGCAAGGGTACGGTCACTCATTCGTCTAAAGTCAAAGATTACTGCGCATTATGCACAAATAAATAACAAAATTTAACAATTTTGATGATTTTACAAAAATCCAAAGTCCTAAAAACCCATTTAATTTATTTAGATTTTTTGTGATGTTTTAAATAAAAATGTGCATCTGTAGAAGAATGTTTATACATGACCATAACATATGTGCCAAGGCTAGTAACAATGCGATAAAAAACTGGCTTCAGGAGAGGTTCCAGAAAACAATTACTGGTATTGACATAAATCCCATCTCGTTGCCTTAGCAGAATGACCAGTTACCATCTTCTGTTCAAGTAAATAAAAGCAGTTACTTGTAGTAACTTACAATAAAGGTAGAGGTCAGGTAGCTTAGCTTTATTGTTTCTAGCTAAGACCACCAAATATTTATTTTTGGGCATATGTCAAAGTGACCAACAGCTGCATCAGCATGCATGCATCAACATCACAACCACTGCAACATCAAACTGCATTAGATATTATATTCGAACATCATTATTTACAGTTAAAATATGTTTTGTTTCTTTGAACAATTATGTAAATCAATTTTTATGAAGTACAAATTACTAAAAATTACTAATACATAGAAAGATAAGTCGATGACCCTTGAAGAGGTTAATCCCTTTTTATTAAATAGTTGTTTGTTTATCAAATCTACAAGATCGTTAGATAGCAACAATTCGATGTATAAATTTTATCGTGTATGGTTGTGTACATGGTAATGTTAACGAATATGTAGTTTTATGATGACAAATATGGTTACATAAAAAAAAACTTGCTTGATCATTTGACTGGGTAACAAAGCCTAGTAAAAATCAGTGTCACATTTTGCCATGAGTCATAACTAAAATCAAGGCAGAGGAACTCTACCTCACCCACTCACCCACTCACCCACCACACCCACCCCACCCACCCACCCACCCACCCACCCACCCACCCACTCACTCACTCACTCACTCACTCACTCACTCACTCACTCACTCACTCACTCACTCACTCACTCACTCACTCACTCACTCACTCACTCACTCACTCACTCACTCACTCACTCACTCACTCACTCACTCACTCATCACTCACTCACTCACTCATTCACTCACTCAAACATACGCTCTGCCTAACTTCTTTGTAATGGATCTCAGTTTTTAATGCTTACAATTTTAATTAAATCCCCACAAATAGCTATGTTTTTTTTCTGTTTGATTGTGAAAAGTGTGCATACAATATTATGTTCGTGGTGCACACCACTGGTTTGTGTAAGAATATGTGTTGTTCGACGACGTAATATTCAAAATGAAAAAAATCTTTTAAAATGTCATGACTGATTAGTTTGTTTTTTAAATATCTGGATTGATTTCCATAAAATCAATTAGACCTACGGGAGTGTTTCCCGATTATTGATATTGAGAAACAATAGTTAGAAGTTAATCTCTATTGCTCATCCAGCTATATAAGCCTCGTGCCTTCAACTACATAGATGTCACTTTGGCCTGCAGTCTGCTACTCTAGGCAGGCCCGAGACCAGGTCATGCCCGGCCCAAACGACATTTGATACGTTTGACTGGGTCATGACCAGGTCTCGGTCCTAGACCTGATATCATCAGACGACCAAGACGACGACGAGAGGTGAGAACTGCGAGGGATCAGTCATGGCAACATGCTAGCACACATTTTAACATTTCAAATATTTTTCTCCTACGCTGGCTTGTGAAATTACTACAATTTACCTTTTTGATGGCATATTTATGATTAGTTAAAAACAAAAGTGAGCAATTTTGGGAAAATGTGCTCTAAAAACGACATTCTTACAAAACATTTTGGTGCAAACCACAAATCGAAAGAACAAACGATCTATGATTGATATCGGGTTAGAGTTTGCAACAAAGCGACAAGTAAGAATGCGTGTATGACGTGAATAGAGCACATTCCCCAAATAATGCTTATTTTTTTAGTAACTGACAGTACAGAGGAGGTAATTTGTAGTTATTTGCCAAACTTTTGAGGTAGAAAATAATTATTACTTTTAATGTTTAAATGTGCTTTATTAGCGCCTTGCGCTTTTCCTTGGTACACAACCTTACAAATAATAAAAAAATTGGAGGTCAAAAATTGGTCAAGGATGTAAGTAAAATTAAATCAGCTGGATTTGCTGATTAATCAAAATTTTAAATAACCATTTAACAATGTAAATTTGCACTAAACACTACACTAGCCTTCAGACATTTCCCACTAACTATCTAATTCCTAACTTGAAAGTATCTAATAACATGGAGAGGTGCAACATTTACCTGGACATGTTTCTTACGAAACAAAAAGGGGGGGGGGAGGCTAACCACAAATTAATTTATAGATGTACTGAATGCTAAGTGGCCCCCCCCCCCTCAACAAAATCTCCTTCCAGATAATTTGGTGAATATCTGTGCGTTTTGAAGCATCACAATAACCAACTTTGTATGTACTTAAATCCTCTTCTGGTCAGATGGTAATTTGCCTTAGTATTGCGATAACACAGTTATTCTATATTCTCAATCGAAACGTTAAAGTGCACTTTCACACTTTTTTTGCAAAATTCGGGGGGGGGGATCTCCTTGGATACGCCAGTGCAACTACAATGAACACACCATGACTATTACTGCATGAGTACAGCTTCACAGAATCACTTTATCTGCTAGCTTGAATGTTGACTGTTAATTGTTGTTTGTGTGGCTCGTTGGTCTTGTGGTTAGCGTATCTGCTTCCAATACAAAAGATCCAGGGTTCGATTCCCGACAAAGTCAGAAGTTGTGCATGAGGTACATAGGGAACCTAAGTGGGCGTTGTCCGGTTCTCTCCCGTCAGCGAGGTATAGGCGATTAACCCGTGCTAAATGTTTCGTAAGCGATAGCGCGAGAACCCGACCACGGACAGGAATTATGTTCATACTGTAAGAAACTATAATCTTTCCTCTTTGCGTGGATAGACTTAACTCTGCTCTATCACAAATATTAATGACATTTGTTTTGAGTTGAAGTGAACTCTACATTTACACTGTTGCCAAACCTTCCAAACTGCTCATGAAACAGTATACGTAAAAACATTTTGTCCGTGGCATTAGCATAACATTTGGTATCCGACTTTCTTTGTGGCTACTGTGAGGTCACTGGGTTGTACTAGATTATACATTACTAATAAAATATCCTTTAATGTGCCAACAAAATCTTGAATGCGAAGTACATTTAGCAACCATGGACAGGCGCGTGGTATGCGAGGATGCCACAGTTGCACACAACGTGGCTGCGTCTCGCTTAGGTTGCCGCTCAGTCAGAGTACATTTGCGACAGCGCGCAAACATGGGTCCATTTAACTCATAATAGTTTGAATTTAGGAAGCGTTATCGAGCAAAGTAGAATGCCATCATCTTCTTCACAGAATTATGCATCTTGTGATGTTATTGGTTTAGATTTCTTTTGCGCGAGTCAAAAGATACGGCGAGTTACATTTTCGTACCATGCTAATTCTTATGGGCGCTGAGACCAGAGAGAACCAATTTCCTTCCCGACTTCAAAACTTAGGTTCCCTATCTGAGTGAGTGTGGCCCAAGTTTCAAAGTTCTAAGATGAACCGTTTTCTCTGTATTGCGTCTTATTCATAAGAGTACGAAATTACCTAGCTGTTGATAATTTTGATTTTCTCCGGTACCCGTTAACCAATTTTGCTTTCCATATTCAAAAGTGATAAAGAACGAGAGATATCAAAGTGTATTCCACATTTGAAACATCTCAGTTGTAGCATTTCTTAAAGTTCAGATATGATTTTTGCATTTTTGGGCCCATGGTCCTCCCCAAATTTAGCCCCTTGTGTTAAGGACGCAAGATATTTATAATGGTTAATAGCATGTTTAATTTCAAGTTTGTATCTAGGGAACGGTCGTCGCCCGGCAGACAAGCGCATGCGACTGCTTAGGCGACACGAACTCCAGCCCTATATACAGCTACCAGAGTTGGGGGGTTTTCAGCTATCTGCACACGCCGCCCCGAAAGAGTAACTTACAATCTTGAAACTCGGTATATGACCTAGTATGTGGCCCATGACATACTAAAAAAAAAAATCCGATCCGACAACTCGTTCTGTGTTGAAAATGCTCTCAACATCGTCAAATTCCTTTCGGCTGGCTGGTGGCTGGGTGGGTGGGGTGGCTGGCTGGCTGGCTAGCTAGTTCTCCGCGGAGATTAATTTAGCCTACAGAGAAAACGGTAAATCTTAGAACTATGAAACTTGGACCACACTTAGATGTACTTCAGACGCAGTGACGTTTGCTTTCAAAACCAAAATCGGGTAACAGGGACCGGAGAAAATCAAAATTTGGATGATAATCAAAACGCGTAATTACCAAGGCGTGGTAATTTGTACAAACTTGAAATTAAACATGCTATTAACCATTATAAATATCTTGCGTCCAAAACACAAGGGGCTAAATTTGGGGATGACCATGGGACAAAAATGACAAAAAAACATATCTGAACTTTAAGAAATGAATCATTCAAAGAAATCGCTACAACTGAGATGTTTCAAACGTGGAATACATTTTGATACATCTCATTCTTTATCACTTTTGAATATGGAAAGCAAAATTGGGTAACGGGTACCGGACAAAAATCAAAATTATCAAAATTAGGTAATTCCGTACTCTTATGAATAATACGCTATACTGAGAAAACGGTTCATCTTAGAACTTTGAAACTTGGGCCACACTCAGATGTACCTCATATAACAAAAACCGGGCAATTGGGACCGAGGAAAATCAAAATCAAAATATAATAATAATATAATAATATAAAAAAATATATAATAGTTCTGTTTTGTCGGTGATGCCGGGTTATTGGTTAATGATAACAAACCATTTTTATTAAATTAAGTGTTTTGTTGTAGGTACCAGGTTATTGGCTAATAATGTCCCAACTCTTTATCCAAAAGTAAAGTCGGTCAAATGAGGGTAGGTCCCACCCTTCCTAATTCGCTTTTCTCTGCTTATCCCATGCGTCGTTTCATGTATACTATCTAATCGCTTCGGAATCCTCACCTTCATTTTCTTACCACTCAGAGTTCCGTCCATTTTTTGTCAATCTTCATAACCCCCTACACTCCTTAAAATCCCAATTTCTGTGGCATGAACGTGGCTTTCCTATCTCTTGCCAAAATAATACTAATTGTTTGTATTGGTTTTAGTGCATTTGGGATCACTTACGAGATTTGGAATCACTCAAGAAAAGGTTGACAAACGCCAATACATGCTGCTGAGACAGGGAATATGACAACACCACATGACAACCTTGTACACGCTGTCGACTCGAACCAAGAAACACATCTTGGACGTAAGACCAGTTGGAGTAAAAAGTTGAATTGGGTGGTAAATTGATAGAGAAATTTGATTTGGTTTGAATTGTCGAAAGGATGAATAGTGAAAGCTTCTTACGAAGAACGATTAAAACTTATTGATTTCATAGGTGCCGACTTCTTAAAATCTCAGGGGGGGCTCAAAAATCACTCGTTGCATAAAAAACCGAGGACATGAAGTTTGGTTTTGACAAAAGCCTTTTTGGCCCCATGGCTATCCAAAGTCAGATAAACTACCTTTTTCTACTACCCTAGTGCCTTAGTTACCACCCCCCATTTTTTAGT